>JANDBE010000045.1:177444-188927 GCA_024320915.1 Erigeron philadelphicus | reverse complement strand
GATTTGTATTCACATATGTGAAAAACGGGAGGAGAGAAGGGAGAGGAGGGGATTTTGAAGGAAATATTTAGAAGGAGCATGCTTCTAGCTGTATTCTTGTTTTTCCCTATATATATTAAGATCAAGATTAATATTAAGATTACACACCGCTAAAAAAACAAAAACAAACTAGTCGTATAATTGAAGTTTGCAAAGCAGCCGGCAAAGGGGTCTAAAAGTGTGTGTAAGTTTGACTAGAAATTTTGTGCATTTGTTTTGCAGGCCTACTATAGGAAAGAAAAGCGCTTACTTCTAAACACACACTCACACATAAAGTTAAAATTAATCATATCACACTAATTAATTATACCCCGTTAACCCCTCCAACAAAAAATAAACAAAAGGAAGAAGATACATTCAAATGCATTGATCGACATATGGAAAACCCTAGAATTAAGTATCCGGGTCGGGTAGTTTGACCGTTTTAGCATCTGGGTCAAGATCAATTCTTGTACTTGATGACACTTTATTTGTGTTTCTAGACTAGATAATGAGAGTCAACTGTTAATTAATGGTGTTTTTTTGATTTAAAGAGATTTTTTTTCTCTCTATTTTTTTTTAATTATAAAGCAAATGGCAAGGCGGCATGGATGGGAACTTCCTGCTCATACTTTTCAGGTATACCTTTTCCTATTTGGTTGATAAATTCTGTAGCTTTTTTTGTTGTGTTTTTGTTATTATTAGTTGTCATTAAGTAATTGTGTATGAAATGTTGTTTTCTTAGATATATATATAGAGTAAATTTGTTAGCTTATTTTGGTAATTAACAACTTCTTCAAATACCAGTATCTTTTTTCTTTTATTTTTTTTTTGTTTGACCCTACATTCATAAATGAATCACAAGTTCAAATTCTTTATTTTTTGATGTTTGGAGACTAATATCTATCTTTATTTGCAGTTAATTATGATTATCTTTTCTAATAATCATTTTGCTTGTTTCTGAAAAGTCAAATTCCTAGTACCAATTCTTCTCTTCTTTTTAGAGAAAGAAAATTTCAGTTAGCTTATCATGAAGTAGTGAACAAACCGGTTTAATTGGTCGAAGAGATTGTCTCGTTTGCAATTATATTGAATGTTTGTAAAAGAAATGTGACTTGACCCCGTAAAACATCTTTTAGTTCGATTATAAATAATCATCATCTCAAATATGACTACAAAAGTAATATTTTTCCAATTTGAGTACATGATTATGATGTTTATGCAGTAAGAATGCATTCCGGGGGATTTTTGACGCAATTCCCTTCAAGCTATTTTCTTGTTTACCCCTTAAACCCGTATGATGCTACCACTTTTATGATTTGCATTTGAGGATGGCTTTTAATTTATTACTCGTACTTCTAAAATGTGCAGGTTGTGGCTATTACAGTCTTTTTCTTGTTGTCAGTTGCCTTCTATGCATTTTTCTCTCCTTTTCTTGGAAAGGACATCTATGAACATGTTGCGATCGGTGTTTATTCTTTCTTGGTAAATGATACGAGTATTTTTTGTTCTGCATTCAATTATATTCATATGATTCTTGGTCTTTTCTGATACTTGTTTTGAATGCCATTATTTTTTAGGCTCTAAGTGTGTTTATCCTCTACGTAAGATGCACAGCTATTGACCCTGCTGATCCCGGCATTTTAATTGAACCAGGAAGGCCATCACCAAATAGATCACAAAATGGTACAGAAGTTCCTGGTAAGTGAGTCAAGTCCAGTATAATTGTCTTGTTATTGAAAAGGAATCAGATAATTAAAAACAAACATTGGTGTTTGGAAATTATTTGAAGTTAGTGGTTAAAAAATAATTCAGACTTGGAAGTAACTGAGATTCGTTAAAGTTAGTAAAAAAGGACATGGGTCAAACAAGTTAAACAGCTTGCGACTACTGATCTGTTAGCTGGACTCCAACCCACCCGTTTTGTCATTAGGCCATTACTAACTTATTTTGTTTTTACTTCGTTCGATTTCTGCTTAGAATCAATATAATCTCTATTCAGTTGCTGTTACTTATGAAGTTTAGTGCCATTTCAATGTCAGCAAATGCGTCTTCTGTTGGGGAACTTAGCAAGTCAGGATTTGGAAATGGAGGAATATACGATAACGGTAGCCCGGGTTGTTGTTCAAAAGTTGCGGTGGTCTTTTGTGGGTGTATTGTCAAAGAAGATTGCCGTAATGATGAAGAGATGCAACAAGGAGGAGAAGAAGAGGCTTTATTCTGCACGTTGTGCAATGCAGAGGTATTGATTTCCCAGTCTCATAGTCTCACTTATTCAAGCTTATCATGTTTTTCAGCATTTCTCATTTGAGTTTCAAACTCATGTCATTATTATTTAAAAAGGCTTATTTTTGTAATTATCGGTAAATTATTATACTGAAACATTATGCAATTTGATATATTACATCAGACACCCTCGAGATTTGATGGTCAAAATTTCAAGCAATTAGTTTAATTTGACACAAATATTTTATTGATTAACAATCTTGTTTGGTTTCTTTTAGGTGCGTAAGTTCAGCAAACACTGTAGAAGTTGTGATAAATGTGTTGATGGATTTGATCATCATTGTCGGGTAAGCTTCAAGACTCGAGTTTGTCTTTCGGGTCCAATCACTACTTGGTGCTATTGAATGTAGTCTTTGAAATATATGTTACGTCGAGAGTTTTTAGAAGGTTACATATAGCCTAGATGTGTTCATGATTAATGTACTTTGAAGAGTACTAAAGATAGCTTAATGTACTTTGAAGACTAACTAAATACAAACATATTGCCGATAAACGGTTATAATTGTAGTATGTATTTGGGAACTCATTAATATGAGTTTTCCGATTCATCTGATACAAGGATTACTCTTGCGAGTCGCGACGTTTGTTTTCCACCGCCCTTCTCTTCTCATTTCTCCTTATTGTGTCTCATCTTGAATTCTCATGATATCAACCAAACACGACTCTGACTTCTCGTCATTTCTCATTTTCTCCACATAGCATATGAATGGTACCCATAAATGAATATGACAGGTAGTGAACACGAAATGTGCTTTTTTCACCTTTGATATGTCAATCTTCTAATATAATTGTTATTTGTGGCAAAAAGAGCAGGTCCAATAACAGTAAATAAAAACAGACTATAACATGGGTTGAAATGGGTTGGTTGGGCTTAGGTTAGGTTAACTAGGCCACATTTTTAAGAATTTTCACTAATAACTAATATGTTAAGTAGAGTTATAATGACTATTGTTAGAACAATGATTCAATTTTTATTCTAATAAAGCAAATGATGCGGTTGTTAAGCGCACGCATTTGAGGACTTCTAAACCGTTTGATCCGTTTTCTTTGTACCTAAAGTTTTTTAGTTTTATCTGTTACTAAAGAATATAAGCAAGTTGGCCCATTTGCACATAAATGGTTGAACATGGTACCCTAAAATATATATTATTCACATTGCCCGATTCCTGTTGCATCTTTATTATCATTATCTTTAAACTAACATGAACCACTTCTTTAATATGTCACTTAATTATTTTAATACACATTTTGTGCAGTGGTTGAACAATTGTGTAGGGAGGAAAAATTACTTCACATTTGTCTGCTTAATGGCTGTGGGCCTCGTTTGGGTAAGTAGTAGATTTAGATCCAAATGTTTCTGTATTTTCTTCTATTAGTAATCAAGTTCAAAGTTCCAAAGGTTGCTTCTATTTTCATCTCAGCTTACTTTTGAATTTGGGGTTGGTATTGCTGTGCTTGTTCGATGCTTTGTTGATAAACGGGCGACAGAGGACCAGATTGCTGATAGACTTGGAGATGGATTTAGTCGGGCCCCATTTGCAACGGTTGTGGTATGTTTGTCGTCATTAAAACCCCTATGAAGAATTTTTTGATCGTTTCTGGAAATTAAATGTTTATATGACTCACCAAAAGTTATTCTAGTGGCAAAAAATGACGAATGTTAAGATTTAGACAAGAAATTTTCTCTGTGATAGCGCTAGTTATGTAATCTTATACTATTGATGATTTACCCTAATTCTCGACTTGCTCTTATATGAACCGCTTGCTTACATCTTGAGATTCAATGACCCTAACTAATCAGGCAATTATAATTATAATAGATATATGTCACACTGAAATGTTTTTTCTTTTCTGCTATTGTTTCTTTTCTTTGCAGGCTATATGTACAGTGGTTTCCTTTCTAGCCACTATTCCCCTAGGAGAGCTCTTCTTTTTTCACATAATTTTAATCCGCAAGGTTCGTTTTTTGCTATTTTATTCACTTATAATTTTTAATTTTTTTTTTTATCTTTGATGGGTTATATAGTTCAACTTTTAAAGGAGACACATCAATGGGTCGAAAGTGGCCCAAATTGTGTTTTTTATTGCATAGTTATCAATAAGATGATACGAGTAAAAAAAGAAAAAAACAAAACTCATTTATTCCAATTTCCAAAAAATTAGATTATCAGTGCAATAATGTCTACTATATTATCACAATAATATTTAGAAGAGTTAATTGTAGTAGAAAACTTATATAGGTCAACTAGACCCAACTTGTTTCGATTCGTACAAAAGATTATCCGTTTAACCCAGCAGCCATTCTTGTGATTGCTAATAAAAATGTAAAATCTCAATGCAGGGTATCACAACATATGAATATGTTGTCGCAATGAGGACCCAAAGTGAGCCTCCAGGACCTTCAATAGACGGGATGGATCAACAAAGCTTGCAATCCTCACCCACCAGCTCTGCTGTCACTGCTATGAGCGGTCGAAGCTCCGTTGGTTTGGGTTTGCAGTATAAAGGTGCTTGGTGCACCCCTCCAAGAATCTTTATGGATCATCAGGTATACCTAATAATGATAGTCCTCTACGTCTTGCCAGGGTAAAATTGGTATATTGTGAACCGTGAACCAAGGTTTCACAACGGAAGTTACTTATAAAACTTCAAAGCAAATCTTTAGACAAAAACATGTTGCCTTTGGGGGGTCTCACTGGGAGTCTGGGACTGTGATTTGCACAAGTTTGTTATAGAACGTCCATTTGATTATTGACTTATGATTGTACCATTATGACCGTCTTTAATTTTAAATCAGGATGAAGTCATTCCCCATCTAGAACCTGGCCGGCTTCCATCAACAGTTGATCCAGATGCGGTCCAGCCGCCTGATAAGGGTAAACGACCACCTAACCGCCCAGTTCGAATCAGTGCTTGGAAGCTTGCAAAACTTGACTCAGCCGAAGCCATGAAAGCAGGTGCAAAGGCTCGAGCCTCCTCCTCTGTTCTGCGTCCACTAGGCTCTAAACCAAATCAGTACGATCATGATCACTTATCTAGCAGCAACGTGAGCATAAAAAGCAGCCCAAATAGTGCCCATCACCACCGTTATCACGACTCGAAAAGCTCGTATCCACCTAGTCGAGCTAGCCGGGATGATACAGAAACTTGTGCTCATAGCGTTGTTAGTAATTTGAGCAGCCCACAGCCAGGTAGGGACCATTTTAACCCAATGTACCAGTCCTCCGGAAACCAGTCTCCTTGGTCTAACGAGCCCGTACCAGTGGCTGTGCCATTGCCAGTGCCTGTGCCTGCAGTGGCACCTCCACCGGTGCGGCTCCCACAGCCTCCCAGGAGAAACGTGGTGGTCAATGAAGGGACGAGATCATCCTCTGTATATTGGGATCAAGAAGCAGGCCGGTTCGTTTCTGCTGCGACGGTGAAGACCGCAGGTGGTGGCTCTACCTCGCAGGGTGGTTCTGGAACCGAGCTTACATACACGGGTCAATCAATTTTCTTTGGTGGGCCTCTTGTGGGACCTAGTGGCGGTGGCAGTACACATAGGGAAACCACCACCACCACCACAAATGCTGCCATTACAACCAACACGTCGAGTTATTATCAGCAGGGCAGATCACAGCGGGGCGGGCAGCTTCCTGTGTTTGTTCCAAGTGATTCTTCCCAGCAGCAAAGATTACATAGAGACATCTAACTTTGTAAACCCCCAAGCAGATTTGTTTGTTACTTGTAGAGTTGTTTGACTTTGACTTTTTAAATTTTCAAAAGTTTGACTTCTTTACAAAACATTGTGCTGATTCTGAACTTGATTGCGTTTGGTTGTGTCTGAATTGTTTATTATGACCTAAAGTTTAGATCATAATAACCAATTTTGAGAATTTGGAAGATAGATAACAACTTTAGCTTTTTTTTTTTTAAATTGAATAGACAAATAGTTAGATTTGGATAATTCGACAACAAAATTTTGGATGTTATGATATAATGGAAAAGAAAAAAAGAACAAGAAAAACTTGTGGCCATTGTTTGAAATCATATAACTAAATCCCCTATTAACACTCTCGTTAATTAGTTTTCCTAGAATGAACAAAACCCGGTTCAAGTTAATTAAGACATTTTTCTTTTCCATTTCCAATCTGGTTTTCATTTTCTAAGGAAATAACATATTACTAGCTGGTGGATGGCAATTAACTTTTCAGCATTTTCTTATGGTGGTGGAAGAGGGTATTAAACAAGAACACTTACGGAGGAAGAGGATAATGGTAAAATAATAATAAGAAAAGACGCACATTGATCGTCAAATAGAGTAAAAATGGGTGCAGGTGGAGATGTAAGAATGCTTGATCAAACGGCAACATGGTCTGTTGCCTGTGTTTGTGCGGTTATCGTCATAATCTCAGTAATGTTGGAACATAGTCTTCATACCGTTGGACATGTAATCATTGTCGATCTTAATCATGGTTATATTTTAATCAGAACGTACAATCTCATGGTCATAATAGTTATATTATGATTTGATGATCTATCACCTTGCATATCGTATTTTGTTGATGCTAAATTTATTGCTGACCCGGGTAATGTGATCTTTTTTTAGTTTTTGAAGAAACGTCATAAACCAGGGCTAATGGAAGCACTTGAGAAGATAAAAAATGGTATGTGTGTCAGGTTCTTTTGATCTATCGTTTTTGAATAATCTTAACATGCATACGCTATATCTATAATTTGTGATGATGAATCTGGATTGCAGAGCTTATGGTGCTTGGGTTCATATCGTTGCTTTTGGTTTTTAGCCAGAACTATATCGCATCCATTTGTATATCGAAGTCTCTTACAAAGGATTTCTTGCCATGCGACAAACAAAAATATGAAAAGGATGACGAGGATGATGCTTATGGCGGGCTAGATGCAAGGAGGAGATTGTTGAATGACCACAGAAGGTTAGCAGGGGATGATCCACCTAAAGAATGCGATGAAGTAAGAATCCCCTTACCTTTCTCTTTTATATGCACCTTACAGATTATCTCCTAAATAGTATGAACCTTAAGAGGTAGGAACCTCAAAAATGTTGCAAATGAGGACCCAAAAATCTTTAATACTTAAAAGCCTTGCAATTTTGCCAATATCTGGTGCAAGTTGCATAAACGGTGAAGAACTTTGGTTCGATTTATACTTAGGGTAACGGAATCCGTTTGTAGATGTTTATTGTGGTATTATTTCATGCAGTTTGCATTTGTTTCATAATATATTATACGAGTAACAAATATGGCAACATGATGATAATATATCACTCTGACTTGCGTTTTTAATATGACAGGGATATGAGCAAATTATATCAGTTACTGGACTGCACCAACTGCATATATTTATATTCTTCTTGGCAGTGTTTCATGTCATGTACAGTACCCTCACTATGATTTTTGGAAGAGCAAAGGTTACTCTTATCATATTTTTTTTTTAGTAAAAACAATTATTATTTTTAGTAGTAATTTACAGGTTAATCACAATATTATTGTGGTTAGAAAACTTCATTTAACTTATCTACTATGAATTCAATGTTCTCACTTAATGATTATGACTTTTGTTCAACGCAGACTCGCAAGTGGAAATTTTGGGAAAGAGAAATTTTGGCCGATCACGTACCTGGCGCTGGTAATATCATCTATGTGTCTGCTAATTGCATTATTAGTTAACCATAGTCTTAAATAAATACTATTATCTCCGGTGATTAACATAATGATTATAGTATGTGGTTTAAATTTAAAATAGATTACGATGTTTGAATTCTGTTTTTCTTTTTCTCAGTAAAAATAACATGAAATGTGTTATCTTTGAACAACTATTTCTTGAGATTCATGTATGCTCGATCATGTGCAGATCCCTCAAAGTACCGGCTTACTAAGGATTTGTCTTTCGTGAAACATCACACGAGTGCTTTTGCCAACACTCCAGCAATGTTCTACATTGTAAGGGAACTATGACCAAGTGACCTAATTATTTTTATATAACTAATAATTGTATATCTATGTCATTGGTGATTTTAGACAATTTCAATGGTTAGTTGGTAACACAACCAAGTGTATATGTGATTGTATGATAGCCACTTTTAGAACTCATAATGGTTATTTATTTGGTCAGGTATGCTTCTTTCGACAGTTTTTCACATCTGTTCGTAGGTCAGATTACATGGCCATGCGCCATGCTTTTTTCTCTGTGAGTTCAACAACCCCACAAAACTTCTGTCGTCCTCTATATGTAGCTATTTACATTTGTATGTATAGTATATCTGCAACTGTGATGTTATGTGGATATTATCTAAGGTCAAAAGTCGTAGTGACATGTCTGTTTGGTTGACTGTTTTTGTTGTAATTGTCGTCATATAGGTTCATTTATCTCCCGGGAGTCACTTCAACTTTCAGAAATATATAAAGAGGTCATTAGAAGATGACTTTAAAACAATTGTAGGAATCAGGTAAGTATCAATTTATCTTTTATTAGTAAAATAATATTTATTACCAACTCTTATTTATATTGATTGATCTGACCAATATTTTATGACACTTCCAGTCCTCTACTATGGGCTAACGCGGTCCTTTTCCTTTTTGCGAATGTTGATGGTAAGATGCCCATGTTGTTTCTTTAATCAATAAATAGATTTGTGATTGTTGTATTTTGTTAGACGTATTAGTAAAACATGTTATTTTTAGAGATAAAAGGATGTCATGGTTAACACGTGAAAAAGATCAACTACTGTAGTTTACAAAAAATTACCACCGTTCTAGATAATATACATCTGTGTCACCCGATATTGTTAGCAACAATGTTCTTTGTTGTCCAAACCAAATACGACGACTCATAATGCTATTTAGTACACACTGTTTAGTGACTGTTGTTGATGTTTGCAGGAGCTCGGGTTATGACTTATCTCTCTATATTTCCTGTCATTGTAAGCATCTTTTATCTTCTTGAATATCATTGATCTTTTTATTGGCATAAAAAAAATTACACCTAGCACTAGAAGTTTGATTATTACTTTTGCTTATTTTACCAATCATAATTGCTATTTATGTATTAAAACATGTTGGATGTTTGAAAGTATAATGCTGATTGGGCATATAGAAGAAGAAGATGAACAACTAATACTAATTGATTGTGCTAAAGATTATCTTAGCAGTTGGAACAAAGCTTCAAGCAATAGTAACACAGATGGCTGTTGAAATTCAAGAACGACAATCCGTGGTACAAGGAATACCTGTTGTCGAACTCTCTGACAGACACTTCTGGTTTAGTCAGCCTAGATTAATTCTGTATCTTATTCAACTCACCCTCTTTCAGGTATTTTATATATCTCTTCTTTATCAATATACTATTTGTAATTGTGCTATAAACTAATTGTCATTTTATATTTTAAATTCAAAACAGAACACTAACGTATGCCATAATGGTGATACTAACTGAAATCGTTTAAAAATTCTTAAATCATGTAGTCTTTTGTGTGTTTTCAAACACCATTTGATCTGTTAGAACGCAACAAAATGTAAGACATAATTAAGCAGCTACTTAAAGTATATGAAATAGTGATTACTATTAATTTTTGGTTTGCAGAATTCATTTGAGATAACACACTTCTTTTGGATTTGGGTAAGTATTGCTTACAATCATTAAAAACTTGATCATTCAGTTCTGTTAAGTCCGACTAATTAAGACATGAATATCTCTTGCAGTATGAGTTTGGACTTGATACTTGTTTTTATGAAAGTCCTATCCTTCAATATGGTAGAGTGATCATTGGGTAAGTTTTCATCTCTTCAAAATACATTATTACTTTTATTACACTTTCTATATTAATATGTAAACCTTGTCTAACAGGATTTCAGTACAATGCTTATGCGCCTACAGCATACTTCCACTCTACGCCCTTGTTACGCAGGTACTTTCAACCGCTACTATAATATTCATGAACTTGACAATGCTGAGATGCCAATAATCAAACTAACTTATGAGCCAATAAGAAATGTTTACTGGTTTTTTTACATTCTTCTTAGGGTGTTTGTATAACTACCTAACATGTATTCATTGATACTTATCCTTAAAACACAGATGGGTTCAACAATGAAACAGTCGATTTTTGATGATCACACGTCGAAAGCTCTCAAGAGTTGGCATGAACAAGTGAAAAAGAAGGACAAACTTGAAAAGACTAAAACTTTAGGCCATCCAACCGAACCACCAGTAGATGCTAAAGTAAAGGTGAAGTCAAGTGATTCAGGAACAACGGTATCCTCTAGACCATCTGCCAACATTGTTGCCAGTGTTGACATACCTGACGATAAGAACTAGCTATTACTCAGCATTATATATATATGTAAGGGCAGTATTCAAAGTGCATCAAGGCTCCATAGTAAAAAAAATAGATATTTATGTGTATACTTTCTCTTAATTAAACTTTGCAAAGATGTTGTTCTTGAAACACAAAATGTGACTCTCTTTCAATTACAAATGAGTTCATCAAACCTATAGGTTTAATTTTTATTTTTTTTTTTAATCCAAACAATCAGTTAAACATTACATAGAAATGGTGGGCAAACGGAAAAAAATCAATTAAACAATGAGTATAGCTGCCAGTCGCGGTTGATGGTCGGGTTAAGATGTAATTTTAAGTTTGTGTTTCACATGTGAAAGTTTATGTTGTCAGATGTACGAATCGTGTTTCACAAGTGAAAAATCGCATATTTGAGAAGTATATTTCACATGTGACATTCAATTAATGCATTTTCAAATATGAATGAAGTTTGTGTTTGTAGAGTAAATTACTTTCAATTTACCATGTAAAAGTGTTTGAATCACATGATAATAAAACCATTCATATGTCATATAGAAAAGCAAGACTTGGTGAACATCTTTACACCTAAAAACAAAGATCAATGGTTCGAAATCAGTGGCGGAGACAAAGGGGCTGGGGGAGACTCCCCCAATAGGCAAAGATATCTCTATGTTTATATGATTTGACCTCTTTCAGAGAATCTAAAATTGATGAAAATCGGAGCTTTAAAAAAGAAAATGGTGAAAATCAGAAGTTGAAGACGAAAATACATATATAAATGAAAAATGATTAATGTGCCTACAAAATATCCTTGAGAGTATGCATAATAAGGAAAGTTTGACACATGACAAATTCAATGGTAAAA
>JANDBE010000045.1:150371-166503 GCA_024320915.1 Erigeron philadelphicus | reverse complement strand
GTTTTTCCATTTCTAGACGTGCGTTTTCGGTACTTGTGGGGTCTGTTTTTGAGTGTGCCGTTGGAAATTTATAAAAAAAAAAAAAAGTTTACAAACTAATTATTGAAATCAACGACTAGTTTTTTTTTTTTTTAATTCCCTACTTGTACTTATACCCCATTTACACTACCATTTTAAATCACAACAAAGACCCAAGTTCAGAAGAAAATCAGAGTCGAGAAGCGTCAAGTTCAAGACCCAAGTTTACTAGAATGGTGATCCAACGGGATCACCTCGGTGCCGCAAAGCTTCTAGAATGTATTGCTAGATCATCCATGGAAGAGCCATTTCAGTAAACTTCTATCGTGACTTTTATGGAGACGATTTTTATGGTGATTATCGTCTAGAATTTTAGTATTGATCGAAATAAAAAAAATGTTGATTTGTTAAAACATTATTTTCAAAAATATTAAAACTATATTTATAAGTTGATACCTTCTTAGTATAAGTTAATATATGACTTTTTTGTTTATATAATATTCCTTATTAAAAGTCAAGAATAAAATTTAAATAATTAAATAATTTAACCGTAGAATAAGTTAATGGACAATTTTATTTTTTATTTTTTTATTTTCGAACATTCAGTTAGTAAGGGACATCAGGAAACCTCACGGTATAATGGTGAAGTTTTGTACGTACCCTAGACAATGAGATGTTGATTATGAACCGTTTTGATAATATATACTTGTTATTATGATGATGATTATTAAAGTAAACTAACAAGAGAAAATAATTATCTTAATAATAACGTATAGACACGATGGTTAATGTAAGATAATTGATAATATATTTGTAATAAAAATAATTTAAAGAACAAAAGATTGCTGGTGTAAGATGGTCAACTCGTATACATTTCGTTGGTTTTTTTTCTTTGAATAAAATTTTATAAAGAAAAGAGAAATAATACGCTAGTAGTGTGTAAATTTGTAATAGGAGGAAGGAGGAGTTGGGTTACTTGTCAGGTAGAGTAGATGTAAAGAATAGCATATCTATCATCATCATCATCAAATAACATCTGCTACTTGTGTCCGTCCGTCCGTCCGTCCGTCCGTCAGAATTAGTTTAACTTAATTAGGGTTTTACCAAATCCAATTTCACACACTCAGAGAGAGAGAGAGAGAGATGGAGACATCAATCAGGTACGGTGGAGAATCAAGCGCTCTCAGGAGAAACATCCCAACCATCATGATACCTAATAATGATGATCCTCCTCCTGCGACGGTAGCTGCCGGAGAATTGAGGATACATGCCAAACAGAAGCTCCAATTCCATCATTCCAACACTACTAATCTTCTTCTCCAGGTCCCTTCCCCAAATCCCAATATCTATTTATTAATAATTCACTTTTCATTTCTTACCATATCCCTTTTTTAATTTAAATTAATAATTGCAGCTCAAGGGAGAGGTTGATACGCGGTCAGGAGCTCCAACCTTTTTGTGTGCTCTCCTCAGACACTTCTATCCTCATGTATCTCTTTCTTTCCTTTCCTTCCCTTCCCTTCCCTTTATTTATTTACTCCGTATTTATTAATACAGAAGAAGATGCCCCCCAATTTACTTTCTAATAACTCGATTTTGGTTAAGTTCGACCCGTCCCAATTTGTTTATTGTTTTTATCTGGCTGAGATATAAGTTGTTGGGCAAAAAGTATTTCCAAACCAACCTATCTGCTATCTCTCTCGTTTCCATTATACGAGTATATGTTTAACATGTTTACTGATATAGCTGTCGGCTAGTCTTGGAGCTGGATTGCATTATGATACAACCAACAAACTCCAGTGTACCATGCGTGCTAAAAAGGCTTATCCTGTCGCATCCTCTCCCTTTGTCAACTTTGTTCTTAAGGGCCATTGCAATATTGACAAGGACTTGAATCAGGTGTGTTCTTGCTCATACTTTCCATAAAGGCTCTTGTTATTGGGCTTGTCTTACCATTTTCCATTTTTCTTTGTTAATATATTTTTATACAATTACACATGATAATAATCCAGTTTTTTGGGTTCAAACAAGCTGTAAACAATCCAGCATAGTGTTGCTGAATTATATGATATTTTATTTTTGGTTAAACTTTTTAACTTACTTGTTTCATTAGCTATTAATAAAGTGTGTCATACATTTTCCATTTACATCCCAAGAGGCTAAAATAGTAAAATGTAATCCCTCTACAGGTTAACTATCATCAGCTGCAAAATGAGGGCAAACCTTTACTCTCATTGAACACACGATGCATTTTTTGACCAGTCAATGCTATAATTATCTTTTGTTTGATTTATCATGAATGTTTTACAGTTCCAAATTATGTATCATTGTCTCATATGTATAAAAAAACCCCAGTACTTGCTTAGCCAGCTACTACTTAAGGCATCAATATCTTAACATGATATCTGATGTCTCTTTATGCTTCTTGTGTATCTTAAATAGCCAACGCCACATGGAGCTCTCGAGTTTGTGTGGAACATTCTAGATTTCCAGAAAGAACAAGATGTAAGGCTCAAACTTGGCTATGAGCTTGTTGACAAGGTACTTTTTTATAAGCGTGAGTAATCGTTGCGAGTCAACCTTTTAGTTATACGTTAAACTTCTTGAGTAAATAAGCAACCACGGTTATTTTACGTTCTCGTTAGTACTTCTGTTTTCTAGTTTATGTAGGTGCTTACCCAATGATTTTTAAACACAACAGTAATACCATCCAAACCTGGGCATGCTACGGTCGTCATTAAGTATGTAACATGGGAATTAGAGACTTGAATCGTTCCATTTACTTATGAATGGGTCGATTCGGGTTATGTTCTATCCCTCATGGATTAAACAAATAAGTTTAATTATCTAGCTAAAAATTCAATGGGTCAACGGGTTGAAAGTTGCCTAAAGAATGCATGCAGTTTAGTAATCATTAGTTTTTCTATTAAAATAGTTTATTATTGAAATAAATCAACTTTTTAATTTCACATGAAACACTAGCTTGTGTAAACTGAAATATTTTGCCACATCTAATAAGAGCTATGGTGTGATTGTGAAGGGTTTATTGCCAGATATATATACAAGCCATTCCCAACTTTGATATGATGAAAGTTAGTGCAGGGGACTAGTATGTGTTTTAGCTTAAAGGATAATACATTCAGATATCGATTGGCTTAGAGGGTAACTGGGTGTGCCTTCCTAAAAGATCATTGGAACTAACAAGAATCAAAATTAGCTTTCTTGCAGCAGCTTCTTACTTTCTTTTAATAATCCGAATTTAATTTTAGACCTTCGAATTAGAAATGCATATCCAAACCTCCATGTATATGTGTCATGGTATAATACTTATTTGCATCATTTAACATCTCAGAATTCCAAAACTTTTATTGGATGGGTTGATTGAGAAGCAAAAAATATGATTTATAGATGCTAAAATAGTTGTACCCAATAAATGACTTTTATCTCTTTTGGTGATAAACCCTAATGAAAATGTATTTCTGAATCTTTTGTAAGTTATTTGATCTCAGAGTCCTCTGTGCTCTCTCTGTATGCCCTGCATATTGCCAAGTTCATTTCGTGTACTCTGTTAACTCTTTCGGATATCATTATAAAATTTGACCTTTTTCTTGTCAGATTCCATATGTACAATTAAGGGAAAACAATTGGACATTTAATGCTGATGCTAAAGGAAGATGGAATGTGAGATACAGCCTATGAGATCATGAACTTGTCATCTTGTTTTCTAACTGATCAGATATATGCTGCAAGGAAAGAAAGAAAGAAAGAAAAGGAGAAAAGAAATGATTAATTAATGTGTATGTTTGTAGGTGCAGTAACTGGAACTTTTGAATTCAGGTAGCTAGTTTATGCTTATTTATATTAAATTTGCGAAGCTTTGTTCATTTGTTGAGATTCTTGTCTTCAGAGATACTAGTGTTAGTAATTTAATGTGACGGCGTCTAGAGAAGGTTAGATTATTTGTAGTGACCTATTGAAATTGATATATGACCATTCCGAGCTCTGAATGTTTTCTATCAGAGCCAATGTGATGGTTGAAGTTAGATTTTTAAATGGAAAGTAAGCTGGTTGGGTAATGGGTATAGGTCGAGTTACCAACTTGTAGACGTTTTTCAAAATTCATTTGGACATTGCATTTTAGCCACTGCTTCTGAATACTTTGGATACGAATTGAAGTTGGTTAGCTGATCGACTTTAACATTCCTTATCTGTATGAACTTATACCCGCGCAATGTGTGGCGGTCGATGAGTTTTCAGAAACAATGTTAAGTACAAACATACAGATATGTCTAGTAAGAGGTTGGTTTTGTAAATTAAAATACATCATGGTTAAATAGGAAAGAAATAGGTCTGGTAGCTAAATGTCAAAACTTGGACCACCATCGAAAAAACTATTTTTCGAATACAAATTTTGAACTTAATAATGGATTTTAACTTAAAGGTGATCCGACCTATAAAATTGATGCACAAAATACATACCAATATGGATACATTAAATTATTGGTAACATCATCTAAATTTTCACAATTTGTTGGTGAAATTTATTTATTTACTCTACAAGTATACATAGAATAAGACCACCCACTATGACAAGTATATTTACCTAATACGTGGGTAACATTATCTACCCATCACAATTATTTTATTATGTCATATATATACACACACACACGAGCCCAACATTAAATTCTTTCACACCAAAACGGCATATATCTATGTTTTCAAATTCTCTTATCCTTGATCACATGCCCACACAATTTTTCTTGGCCCTGGTCACACCACCCCCCTACCTTCCAAACCAATCTATCATGGCAACTTTCCCACCTCACATAATAATGAACCAAACAGCCCACAATCATCAATACAACACCACCACACCTTCTTTACTCACCTTCTTCATTGTCATTCCTCAGTAATCAAAAACACATCATGGCCTCATCAAACAACCCACCACCACCAGACAGGAGAAACTCCAACACCCAACTGTTAGAAGAGCTCGAAGCTCTCAGCCAGACACTTAACAACACCAACACTTCTTCCATTTTACCCGCCAAAGGCCGACGCACCAACTCTCTTGTTCTTTCCAGAACCTCAATCCCTCCAATACTCTCCACTGGCGGCAAAGCTGGTGATGATCATGATGATGACGATGATGGGATCAAACTCAACCCCAAACCGCGATCAAGGCGTATGTCATTATCGCCTTGGCGGTCTCGTCCAACTGAAGAACCTACTCAACGACAACCTGTTGCGGTTAGTAAGAATTTGTTTCAAGATACCAAAAGCCAAGAATCTTCATCATCATCTTCAGAAAAGAAAGGAGGGTTATGGAACTGGAAGCCTATTCGGGTTCTTTCTCATATTGGAAAACAGAAACTGAGCTGTTTATTATCAGTTGAAGTTGTGACAGTTCAAGGCTTACCGGCATCGATGAACGGGCTTCGGCTATCAGTTTCTGTAAGGAAGAAAGAAACAAAAGATGGTGCAGTTCAAACTATGCCTTCAAGAGTCTCTCAAGGGGCTGCCGACTTTGAAGAGACTTTGTTTGTGAGGTGTCATGTTTACTGCACTCCAGCAGGAAGCGGAAATCCACGGGCCAAATTCGAGCCTCGACCTTTTGTGATCCATGCTTTTGCAGTTGATGCTGAAGAGCTTGATTTCGGACGCCATAGTGTTGATTTAAGCCAGTTGATCCAGGAATCTGTTGAAAAGAACTTTGAAGGAACGAGAATCCGGCAATGGGATATGAGCTTTAAGTTATCAGGAAAGGCGAAAGGAGGAGAACTAGTTATGAAGCTTGGGTTTCAGATTATGGAAAAGGAGGGAGGAGCTAGTATTTATAATCAGGTTGAAGGGCTGAAATCGAGCAAGTCTAAAACTTTCTCGCCTTCAATTGGGCGTAAACAGTCCAAATCGTCGTTTAGTATTCCTAGTCCGAGAATCCCGAACAGGGCAGAGGCATATGCACCTACTCAAGCAGAAGGGGAAAATGTCGACTTTCAAGGCATTGATGATCTGAATCTTGATGCTCCGCCTCAGGAACCGGTAGTAGCGCCAGTTCAGAAGAAGACCGACGAGGCCGAGTCAAAGGTGGAGGATCTCGATCTTCCGGATTTTGAGGTTGTAGACAAAGGGATTGAAGTAGAAGAAAGAGACGGGACGGACGGGACACAGTCGGAAGATAACTCGGACAAAAGATCGGTCTCGAGTGAGGTTGTGAAAGAGATTGTGCATGATCAAGTACATCTCACCCGGTTGTCGGAGCTTGATTCTATTGCCCAGCAAATCAAAGCTCTTGAATCTATGATGAGGGAGGAGAAAAACGAGGAGAAT
Source organism: Erigeron philadelphicus (assembly GCA_024320915.1). Classification (NCBI taxonomy): domain Eukaryota; kingdom Viridiplantae; phylum Streptophyta; class Magnoliopsida; order Asterales; family Asteraceae; genus Erigeron; species Erigeron philadelphicus. The sequence goes on along the minus strand of JANDBE010000045.1, from coordinate 160,152 downwards.
GAAGACACCGAGTCACAAAAACTAGATGAAGATGAAGACAAAGTGACAAGGGAGTTCTTCCAGATGCTCGAAAATGAAGACAGAAAAGAAACGACATTCGACATAACTGCTACCTCGTCTGTTGATGGTGAAGACGAGAAGGTTTTCGTACCAGATCTCGGGAAGGGATTAGGTTGTGTGATTCAAACAAAAAATGGAGGTTACTTGGTATCCATGAACCCATTCGACAATCTAATGGGGAAAAAAGACACACCAAAACTCGCAATGCAGATATCAAGACCAATGGTTCTCGTATCGGATGAATCATTGACTGGTACTGAATTGTTTCAACGAATGGCAGCGCTCGGTTTCGAAGAGCTAAGCACAGAGATCTTATCATTGATGCCAATAGAGGAACTAGTGGGAAAAACAGCAGAACAGATAGCTTTCGAAGGGATTGCTTCAGCGATCATCAGTGGCAGGAACAAAGAAGGAGCCTCTTCGAGTGCTGCTCGGGCCATTGCTGTGGTAAAATCTATGGCTACAGGCATGACTACGGGAAGGAATGAGCGAATATCATCCGGTATCTGGAATATGAACGAGAACCCATTAACAGGAGATGAAATACTTGCAATTTCATTGCAGAAAATCGAAGATATGGGAGTTGAAGCCTTAAAAGTTCAAGCAGATATAACCCAAGAAAATGCTCCTTTTGATGTTTCTCCGAGCAGCAACAGTAAAAGTAACCCGTTCGCAGACGCTATTCCCCTAGAGGATTGGATGAAAGATAACAGTGTGGTCAGTTCCTATAACGAAGATGAAACTATCACTATATCGGTTGTGATCCAGATGCGGGATCCCCTAAGACAATATGAAGCAGTTGGTGGCCCGCTTATTGCGCTGATCCACGCAACATCTGTTGAAGCTGAACCAAATCAAGAAAAGAAGTTCAAAGTCGCCAGTTTAAATGTCGGTGGTCTGAAGCTAAGAAGTGGAGGAAAAAAGAACGAGTGGGATACCGAGAAGCAGAGGCTAACAGCAATCCAATGGTTAGTAGGTTATGGGCTCGGAAAGGCAAAGAAGAAAGGGAAGCGTGTAATGGTCAAGGGTCCAGACCTCTTGTGGAGCATATCCTCACGTGTGATGGCCGATATGTGGCTTAAATCAATAAGGAATCCGGATGTCAAGTTCACAACCTAAATAAGAGTTCAGCAAGTTTTGGCATGAATATACAGCATGTAGTTGCTTACTAAACTACAAAAGAAGGATCAAAAAGAGAATTTAAGATATCAATAAGTTTCTCAGACACCATATATTATTTTATTGTTTCTTTTGTATTGTAAACATATGTAGACTTTTTAAGTTCTTGAGATGTTTGTTTATTCATTTACCCTGTATCTATTTATTGAAGCTATTTCTTACTTGACATCCAACTTTCTAATCCATGTTACACTCAAAACTGTTTTGGTCCTAGATTTCGACCACAGTCATACATGAAATGACAATAGAATGTGCATAAATGTGTATCCAACTTGTCACGCTCTGAAACTTCCAGACCAATCTACTGTGTATATATCGATTATCTAGCTGTTACGCCAGCAAAAACTAAGTTACTTGATATAAAGGTAACTAGATACATACAAGGACAATGCTTTGAAAGTTTGATACACAATACAGGCTATGGAATAATGGAAGTTGGATACATATCATTCAGTTCTATTAAACAACTCTTTGATGCATTTATCCAGACGCCTTTTGCAACCATATCCAACCCCATCCTTTTGTTATTGTGTTCACCTAATTATGCCTCATGAGTTGAAAGTTGTATAGAATATACTATTCTTTGACAAACTGACATGTACTTAATGCAGAGAGTTGTCGATACCAGGCATTCCACTAACATCAAAAAACTACAATGAGCAAAAAATGAACGTAATATTTGCATAAAGAAAATCTAATTACAGCTGTTAAAAACAAAAGCTAATTACAATGAAAAAAAAAAAGTTGCACCACTTAACAAGATCATTTTGGCTATTCAGTAAAAGGAAAAATCAAGAATCCCATTGTTCACGTAAAACATGATACCTTAAAAAGGTTGCTACAAGGCCATGATGATAAGTTTTCATAGCGTTTGTTTTTCTTCAGAAGTTATATTGTTGCCACTCTCCTGGGAATTCGGTTGACTTTCCGGGCGTGATCTTGCTTGACCGTTCTTGGACTTTTGTTCCACCTGCTGATCATCTAACTTAGGATTAGACTTGAACGGTCTTTCAAAATTTCGAGCAGTTCCCGGGTCAATTACCATATTGTTTAACTTCTGATCCTGTAAATACACATATGTTTATTACTGAATATAGAAATAGAATAAAACCTACTGCGGTGCATTTCAATTACAGTTTATTACTGGCGTAAGATTTTTATGGCAGAAAGTAAACCACCATCATATATCATAGGTGTTTGGAATTGTGTTTACAAACTGATAATAACAGAAATACCATATAATCCGATAAGCAGGTACCTAAGGCTTTACCAACACAAAAAAAGGTCACTAAAGCTAGGGATACTCGAGTGATTTCACAAATATCTAAACAACTAGTTTTCTTGCAGCTATTCTTTATCTGATTCACAGCTACTTTGAACCTAATTAAGCAGATATATCAGAAGAATCAGAATCCGGTATTCAAATAACTATCGCCAATTACTTAAAGCTAGGGACAGTTGGTCACTTCTAAATTTTCTCAATAACGGTATTTTATAGCTACTTTCCAATTCTAAGTATTTTGACCCTATTAACCTGAATATTATAATCGTATTCAGTTTATGCTGAACACTTAATATGAATCATGATAGGCCGGGCTACTCAGGTCAGGTATATGCTCGGCTAGATAAGAACTCGCTAGATAATAAGGGGTGTTAAGTGTCAAGTTCTGGTATTGTATTATTAGTAATTGCTTTGCCACCAAGTTAAGGCCTGCGAGCGGAATCAGGTTTAATTTTATGTTTGGTTCTTTGAAATTATTTGGAGTGGCTGGAACTCTAATCCAGTTTAGGAGTTGCTAGACCTCGAATCTAGTTATCTATCTATCATACAAGTATACAACTTCCGTTTTCAGCTTGTTACATATCAACACTCAAGGGTGCAGAAGTACTTACACCCTGCAAAGCTTCAAGCTTTTTCTGCAATGCCTCGTGCTCGGCCTGAATACGGAAGGGAACGCCATGCTTTTGAAATACGTTATTTTGAGCCAAATCCTCAGTAATGTCACTTATGGTTGTCGCAAAGGGATGATTTGCAGGGATCCATCTAACTGTATCAGGGTCCACATCAGAGGGTATCGGGTCTCCTTCTTTGAGAAATACAGTAGGTCTCTTCCATTGATAGGCTCGTGATCTCCTTTTTTGATGTATGTTTTGTTCTTCTCTTGTTAGAGTCACCGGCGCCAATTTATAGACCTTCCCACACATTTCAACTGTTGAATTATTCTTACTAATTTTCACTTGGGGATTGTTAAATGGATCATCATACATAACTGACTTTGATCTGTATACAAAACAATATATACGTACTCTTAGTTGACGAAATTGCAACATTCCCTTTTATGGATTCCCATGATAGCTGCAATATGTTACTACTTTGCAGGTTTGAAAAATCGGACTAGTGTAACATTTGGTATAGTTACAATGGGCTAAGCTATTGTTCTTAAACCTTAGTGAAGATGTTTTTAGGCATTTGACAATAACCAAATGTATAGAGTCAAAAGTTGAAGCTTGCAATGAGCCAATGACAATTACAACTTCTACATTAAGGGCAAAAATTTTCAAGATAAACGTACTAGACACGTGACATAAGGTCAAAAGACTTCCTTCAAGTGAAATCTTGCAACTACCATATGACAGAGAGTAATGATTCATCAACCACCCAACAACCATGCAAATTAAAAAAAAAAAAATGAATAAGTGAGGTTAGTTTGGAGTCATACATGCCTCTTCTATCAGAATTTAGCTGACCACGCCTCACAAGATCAGCAACAGATCCTGGCTGTTTGTACCTCAACTTCCTCTCGACATAAACTCTCACAGCAATAACCAATATGCTTGCAGCAATACAAAACCCTATAGCATATTTAGAAGGAGGAGAGTTTTTTACCTGCACAAAATGAAAAATTATGTCAAAAATGTCCATCTAACAATAGTAACAAAAAAAAGCATTTTTTTTTTTTTGTTTTCCTTAAAAGCTAGTCAGACATCTAACAGATAATCAAAACAGGTGCCAAACCAAACTTTACAATTTTACAAGACAAAAGGGAGTGGTATATGAGCATGCGAATTTTTAAGACAAAATACTAAATCACAAAGAAATGAGAGGCATCACAAAAACCATGAAACTATGCTATGGAAAGAAAAACAGACCAGGAAAACAACAGGGGGGAGAGAGATGATTGTTTCTTGTAGTCTTGAAACTTGATGTTGTATGACCATAATGCCATTGCTCACTGCTGATTTGGCTGCTTCATCCTTGATTGAATTATTATCTTGTTTATCTGATCTGGATGACTTGGCAAGAAGAAAGCCTCGATATTTTCTGTCGCCATTCCAAATTCCGTAGCTAATCTTAAATGGTGACTGAGATGGGAGTTCCAGTGCATTTGTTGAAAGTCGATGCTTTAAGAAAACCACAATCAGAAACGAACTTATGGTTAAGATAGACCATAATCAGAGAAGTTGCATTCAATTACACACTAGTGTACATGTAAAAAAAAGGGGGCCTCCTTACATACATTAACTGTTACATTACAAACCCATGTAATTATGAATGAGTCAGTCAATGGTAAAATAGTATAAGAATTGAAATGAGAGGAATCCAGAGAAATTGGAATTTATTTATTAATGATTGGTATCAAAATGGTGGGTTTACATTTCTTTCTTTCTTTCAAACAAGCAAGGAACAAATAATAAATTTTAGATATATTCATAGAAAGAAAGAATACGAAAGCTACAACTCACTACCCCAATCTTCTTTCTTTCTTTCTTTCTTGCAATTGTGAAACATATATTATTATTATTATTATTATTATTATTATTAAGATGTATCAACAGTCAAAAACTACTTACTATCTATAAAAGAGGATAAAATAAAAATAAGAAATTGAGTAGAGAAAAGAAAAAGATGATGATAATATTGCAGGAAGGGAGAGGTACATACCGGAGGAAGAAGAACACAAAAAAGAGGAGGATGTAACTTGGAACCCATTTTGCAATTCACTCTAATCCCATTACATTACACGCTACTCCACTATTTTATTCTCTACTCTTGTCCTGTATCACTCAATTATATATTCCAATAATAATATTATACTGTATTTATTTTTAGGGTTCTAATCTAACTGGAGGATTATGAATGAACGCCTGAACCGCGCACTAATCCATCACTAGGACCATATCCGTAATAACTAATCATCTCGAGTTATCCTTGATTTTAAAATCAAGCTCTGGTCATAAGTTAGAAACTTGAGAGTTTTTCTTTTGAATGACCGCTAGAGGTGAGCAAAAATCAAACCGTCAAACCGAAAAAAACTGACAAAACCGAATCCAAAAAACCGAACCAAAGAAGAAACCGTGGGTTTTGGTTTTGATTTTTGCAAAAACCGATTTTTTTCGGTTCGGCTCGGTTTTACTTTCAGAAACCGGTGAAAAAACCGAACCGACCCGACTTATGTATAAACCGAACCAAATCATGATATTTAACAACTAAACTTATATTTATACTTCTATTTATCTTTCTTTCATTTCTATGTAAGTAATCTTATAAATATAAACATATATTTTTATTATAAGATGTAAAAATATCTGATCCCACTTTCATAATTCACACTTCCATACACATTTTAAAATACACGATCTCATCCACCTACTACTTTTCTAACCCTAAATCAAGAACTCCAAAAGGTTAGTGTTTTGATTACTTTCAATTCTTTTATACACGATTTATCTTAACATTTTTCGATTGTAGTTTCTACTTTGCAATTCATATAGTTTATCTTGTTAGATCTCATGTGAATATTGATGGGTTTTTTTTAGTTTATTTTCGAAATTTAGACTATTATTTCTTTATATCTTGTGAATATAAAATATGATCTTTTTAGTTCTTGTGGGGTTATATGTTGTTGACTTGTTGCTTTATAGAATTTTTTATTTCTTTGTTTATAAACAGGGGACCATTTTGTTTGTTAAATTCTTATTCTTTATTCATTTAGTTTTCTAGTAAATCAAGTAAACAGAATCTTTTCCTTCTAGTAAATCAAGAAGTTAAAATAAATGTTTATTGTTTTTTTTATATTTCCATTTTTTTTGTTTAAACATAAACAGGGGACCATTTTGTCATGGAATAAATATTTTTTTTTTTAAATTCTGTTTTATTCTTATATTTTATTGATGGAAGCAACAAGTAACCAAAATATTAACAAAGAGAAACTAGTGATTGATGTTGATAGTGAAGATAAAAATGTAAATGAAAGCCAGGATGTTGGGGAAAATATTGAAAAGGATGAGAAACCTGGTCGTAGGAAATCATGGGTGTGGAATCTTTTTCCTAGGCCATTAAAGGGGGAGACTAAAACCAAATGTCCTTACTGTAATATCATAATGGCTGGTGATACAAAAGTAAATGGGACAGGTTCATTGGCGAATCATTTGAAAAACGTATGCACAAGGTCGCCCGTTTACAAAAACCAGATATGAAGAAACAATCTAAATTAAACTTAAGATCTACAGCTAAGGGTACTTCTTTACTTAATCATTCATTTAGCCAAGAAAAATGCAGAATATGTGTTGCTCGTATGTGCATTAAAGATAATCGACCATTTAGTATTGTTGATGATGAGGGGTTTAGGGATCTACTTTCGGAATGTTGCCCTGAGTTCAGAATTCCGTCAAGGTGGACAGTTGCTAAAGATTGTTTGTCGATATACAAAGAAGAGATGCAAAAGCTCAAAGAAGTTTTAAGAGATAAAACAGTATCTCTTACGACTGACACATGGACTTCGGTGCAAAATATAAACTATGCTTGTATTACTGTGCATTGGGTAGATGATAGTTGGGTTTTAAGAAAGATAATTCTTAACTTTTGCCAAATACCAAATCATAAGGGTGAGACTATAGGAAAGGTGGTTTATAAGTGCTTACAAAAATGGGGTATCAAACGGGTTCTTACGGTAACAGTGGATAATGCTTCGTCAAATGATGGGGCGATTAGGTATTTAGCCACCATGCTTACTGGACCTCATGCTATCTTAGACTGTAAGTACTTGCATCTAAGATGTTGTGCACACATAATCAATCTTGTTGTGCGAAATGGTCTACAAGAGCAATTCACATCCATATCCAAGATTCGAAATGCTGTAAGGTATGTGAGGTCTTCTGGTTCAAGATACGATAGCTTCAAGGAAAGTGTCGATAAAGTAGCAATTGAGTGTGGAAATAAACCATGTCTTGATGTTGAAACAAGATGGAATTCCACATATTTGATGTTGGAAACTGCTGAAAAATTTGAGGTTGCGTTTGACAGGTACCTTATTAATTATATGCTATTTTTGGCTTACGTACTTTATCATATTTATCTAGTACTAATATGTTGTATATATCTTATAATAGGCTTCATTCCGTAGATTACAATTACAGATCTAACTTTCGTGGTATTAAAGAGGATGTTATTGACGATACTACCAGAAGTAAGAAAAGAAAAAAAAAAGTGAAAGAGTTGTTGGGGCTCCTCTGAAAGAGGATTGGGAAAATGCTCGGTGTTTTATCGAGTATTTGAAAATTTTCTATAATGTTACAAAGAGGGTTTCAGGGTGGAAATATGTGACATCAAATTTGTTTTTCACTGAGCTTGTCACAATGCATAAGGCCATTGCAAGAATGTGTTTAAGTGAAGATGAGAAAAAGAAAAATATGGCGTTGTCTATGAAGAAAAAGTATGAGAAGTATTGGGATGATATTGATAATATTAACTTTCTGCTTCATGTTTCATTGGTTTTAGATCCACGAAATAAGAAATTATATCTTGGGTATTCTTTGGAAAAGATACACGGCAAGCATTCTCCCAGAGTTGCGGAGATTATGAAACAGATAATTGATACTTTAAATGCTTTGTTTGCTGAATACAAGGCGAAGGAGGATGAAATGATTGGTAAAAACATCAATGCATCTTCATCTTCTACCATTAATGTGTCTGAAAGTGGATATGAGGATGAAGAGGCTGATTATGTACGGTATTTGGAAGAAAATGTACAAGCGGTTGGTAAAACCGAGGTGGAGATTTATTAAGAAGATGCAACAGAAAAAAGGGATGATAAACTTAATGTCTTGAATTGGTGGAAAGTGAATTCAGTCAAGTTTCCAATACTTTCACAAGTGGCCAAGCATGTGTTGGCAATGCCAATCTCGACAGTTGCATCAGAGTCCGTATTTAGCAATGGTGGTAGGGTCATTGATAAATATAGAAGTTCTCTTACTCCGAAGACTGCTCAAGCTTTAATTTGTGCACAAGACTGGATAAGATCATTAGGGGGCGAATTACAAGATGTACCTCTAAATGCTGAAGAACTACAAGATTTGGTGGAGAACTTGGAGAATCTGGAACTTCGTAAGAACTTCTATAATTTTTATCATTTTAAGTATAATAATCTATTAATATTAAAATGACGCTCACTTTATATTGCAATTTTATCTTTCGTGTTTATAATGTACTATATTTTCGTTTTTTAAGAAGAATTTCCTACAACAAAAAAACACATCAATGACTTATTCATGGATGAAGAATGGGAGTAAGGTAAGCGTCGATAACTTATCTATTTATGTAGTTCAGTTGAATCTCTCATGACACTAGTCTGTTGATGGAGTTCCATGTATCTTGTTACATAGTATATGTTTTGATAACATGCATTAGTTGCCAATGGTTAGACCAGCTTCTCAATACTATAGTTAGGAATACTTTCATTTACGAGTTTGACAAGTTTCTGTCCAATCTAAAGGGTATAAATCATTAGAATTTGTAGGTTCCTCGTCGAAAACTTACTTAAGTTTGTGTGGCAAATGAAAGATGGTGCATGTTTATATATATCAGTTTTATTCTTTTAAATGCATTTGGAAATTTTGGTAGCTTGTTATCATTCTGTCTATTTCTCTTCTCTTTTATAAAAAATAATCTTTTTCTTGACTTTGTTTTTTACAATGTAATCTTTAATTTGTGTTTTTTCATCATGTAGACATGTAAGACCAGGATGATGGAACCGGATGTACATAGGCAGAAGTTGGCTTTGAATTGATATGAAGGCATTTTTTTTATGTGTATATAAACATGCCTTTCATATTAATATTTTTTGGGTTGATCTTGATATGATCAAATGTTTAAAGTTTAAAATCTTGTTGTAGTTATGTTGAATCTTTTAAGTTTTAATGGTGGTTACTATCTATGTATGTAGTTGATGTTTGAATCTCTTAAGTTTTAATGGTGGTTAACTAGTTATCTATTTTTGTTTCCTTGTGCTGAATGTTGAATGTGTTTATAGAGTACATGTTAAAATGTTACTGTAAATGAGTTATTTATGTCTATAGGCCTTTTTAGTTTTATACCTGAAACTTTTAGCCCAAGCCCAAAGTGGAAAAAATCAACCCAAAACCGAAACTGAAACCGACCCAACCCAAATCGAGAAACCGAAAAAACCGAACCATTGAAAAACTGAACCAATTGGTTTCAAAATCTAAAAAACTGAATTATTCGGTTTTCGTTTCGGTTTTGGGT
>JANDBE010000045.1:135717-146950 GCA_024320915.1 Erigeron philadelphicus | reverse complement strand
TAGACTAGAAGCCATAATATATATACCACTTTTTTTTCGAACATTCCGTCGGTATGCAACATCAGGGAAACCTCACCGTATAATGGTGAAGTCTTGCATGTACCTTAATATATATATATATATATATATATAACATTTAAAATCTACAAAATCAATTATAATAAAGTAAGAGAGAAAGATATATAGGTGAAAAAACACCATTTTATGTTCAAAAAATTAATTAAATATTTTTTTTAAATATCATGTTAGTAACTAGTTTCTCTAAAAACACAATTTTGGTTAATAACTCTCTTCTATTGATGTAGGATTTACACATAATAAAGATGGCTGATTTCTTTGACACCGTGTGCATGCTTATGGGAAGGCCACGCGGCAACGCGATAGTGACTCCAGTCGATGTTGTACGTTGTTTTTTATGTTGTTCTTGTTCTATTTGTTTCCTTTTATTTCAAACTGTAATTAACCCGTGCTTTGCCGCGGGAAAAATTGCTGACGACTTGAAGTCGTAAAATGAAAAATGCTAAGTTGGTAACAATAGTATAATATGTTATAAATATAAAATGTAACAATAACAATAACAACTAAAAATTCCAAAATGAAAACTAAAGTTGGGACTTGAAAAAACGTAAATTATATAAAGAAATGTATACATCAGTTCAAAAACAACGATATGATGTAACGTATAAGAATAATTAAAATAACACATATAAGAAATATATTTAAACAAAAAAATAAAATAAATATAACTTACTAAATCATATATAAAATACATTTAATATAAACACCAGAATTAGATGAAAAGAAAAAAGCATGAAAGAAAATCAAAGGAGAATGGATGTATAGAAATGCAGATAAAGTTTTATAATAAAACTAAGAGTTAACGGCCCAAATCGTCCTTGTGTTTTACCCTAATAATCAAGTTTCGTCCTTAACTATTGGAAATGACACTGGCAATCCTTTGGGGAAGGATAAGGTTCAAATACAGTCCTTTATGCAAACAGACGTTTTCTCTTATCCGTTAATTCATGCACGAGATATCCATGTGAGGGCATTTATGTCTTTTCCTATCTATAAGGACCATTGATGATACTTTTCATTTTCTTCTTCTTTCCTACCTACAACTTTATACATCTCTTCACCATACAAACACTATCAGATCTAGATCTTAAATTCACTACTAAAACACAAATCATGTTAGGAATGATACCAAATTGCAAATCAAAGTGAAACCACACAAGTACCCAACCCACCTAACAACCACCACCGCCGGAGCTCAGTTTCCTACTTTCTATTCCATCGGAATCAAACCCACCATCATCATTTATCTTTTAACATTTCAGATCTAACACCAAAATTTAGGAAACTTCAAAATTAATAATTTATATACATATACATATATACATTCATTGTGAAAGAAGACAAAATAGTATGTCAAAGTGACTACCAACGTTCATTTCTCCCTTGAGTCGTCGACATCTTTTCGGGTCAATATCCGGCCATTTGGCCATCGATCTTAGGTGGCCGGAAATCTTCAATGCTAGTTATTGGTGGTGACCCAGATCTGGGAACCCAAGCACCACCACGCACCACCAATGCCAACACCAGATCTGGTTGTGGTATCACGGTAGTTATATGGTGGACCAACAGCGGCGGATGGCGGATAGTGGTGGTGGTCGGCGTTTTCGGACTTGAGGTTGTCGGAGCTTATAGTGGATGATGATGGCTTGGTAGAAAAAAATTTGGTAAAGTCATTGTATGAATTGATTGTGTAATTCACACACAATTGGTAATCTAAAGGTCATAAAGACAAACTACAAACTTGTATTGCCATATGCAATAATTGAGTGGAATAGTTTTTTAGAAAAGATCCGTATGAATATAGATATAAATAGATGTACCTGGATGGATGAATAGATGATGATAATGATGGTAGTAGTAGTGTTTCTTGAATTGTGATAATGGATTTTGATTATATAGATATTATTATAGATATAGATATTAGGTCCTAGATATTATATATATATATATATATATATGTGTGTGTGTGTGTGTGTGTTAAATCTGCATCTGGATTTTAGCATACAAGGTAGAAAATAGAAACAAAGAAATTATCAATATTGGTCCTTTATAGTGAAAAGACATTAATACCCTCACATGCATGACACGTGAGATAGTTAACGGATTGGAAAAAACGTCTGTTTGCTTAAAGGACTGTATTTGAACCTTATCCTTCCCCAAAGGATTGCCAATGTCATTTCTAATAGTTAAGGACGAAACTTGATTATTAGGGTAAAACACAAGGACGATTTGGGCCGTTAACTCTTTAACATATATTCGTTAACTCAGGGAGGATGAAGATTCTGGGTTCTGAGAAATAAAAGTCTTACGAAAAAACTAGTAACCCCCCATCATCACATTCACACACTCTATAGTCTATATGTATAGATACATATGAGTATGTCGATGATGATGATGCCAGGCGGTCCTGTTTTGTTGATTATTATTATTTCTCTACGCACCTCCTTTTCGCCTCATTTCTAGGGTTTTCTTTTTCCTTCTTCATCTTTTTTTTACTATTAATTAATATTTGTATATAAATATAGATATAAATATAAATAAAAGAGTATAAAATAGTAAAGTTTCCCCCTTTTTCAAATTTTCTTTCTTAATCATATCTTGATCTTCAATTCAATTCTATTTGTACAGTCTTTTTATTTTACTACTCCATTAGTTGCACTGTATATATATATATATATATATATTTTCATTTTAATTCTAGTTTAGTTGTTGTACTTAAAAACTCTTTCTATTCACTTTCTTTGGATTCCTTTCGGCCCCCCTTTTCTTAAAAACCATTTCTTATCAAATTTGATATTAAATTGTAAAAAAAGAAGTAGAAACTAAAAAAGACAAAAGGGGGGGATGATGTTTCAGCAGTCGGGTCCGAGCTCGGGATCGAGTTCGAGTTCAGGGCTGTTTCAGCCATTTGGGGATACAAGTTTGACAAAGGTTTTTGTTGGAGGGCTTGCTTGGGAGACTCAGAGTGAGACCATGAGACAATATTTCTTGCAATTTGGTGATATTCTTGAAGCTGTTGTCATTACTGATAAGAACACCGGCCGATCCAAGGGTTACGGTTTCGTGAGTTCCCCCTTTTTTAATACCCTTCCTTTTTAATAGCATTTATTATTATGTCTTATATATATATAGATAGATATACCAGTACGCCCCTATGTATGTTTTAGGAATTACAGGGTAGAGCCTAATTTTCTTGTATATAATCGTAACTTTTTAAACACTGAATACCATAAAAAGTGCACTCCCAGTTGCATTACAACTGTTTGTCTGATCCCAATAATATAAGCTCCGACTCTAATTGAAATTAGTTGGAGAAATTTAGTAGTAGGAAGCCTTGCTGTGGCAGCTATAACAAGTGTGCTATCAGATACCGTATAAAGTATTGTACTTCAGTGAAATTGGTTTGTAGGATTCAAGTATGCGTAGGAGCCCAGAATACATGTTTTTTTTGTATATCTAATATTTCTGATGTTAGTTAGTCACTGTGGATGATGTGGAACAGAGGCATTGTTTATATGCTCTGAACAATTGTTTATATGTTCATAACAAAAGTTTTATCAAAGGAAACACATGCTTTATAAGGAATCTTGATGAGTATGCTCTGTAGGCTTGAAAAGCATTCTTCAATAGGAGGGTGCTAGTTTTGGCCGATTTTGGCGAAAATTGATTATGATTGAAGAGCCTTTCAGGAAAAACAAAATCTGATCAAACAAACTTCATAATTTCACTCAATTTTCATAAAAAAGTAAAGTAATACTTCCTCTGTCCGTAATAATCGTCTCCAAACAAAAAATGTTTGTTTTAAGATAGGTGTAATTAACGAAACCTTTAGATGGGAAAAATGTCAGCTTTGTCATTGCAAATAAATACATTTCTGTGGAAGGTGGGCAATTGTATTGGGACAAACTAAAATAGTAAGGTGGACAATAAATATGGGATGAAGGGAGTATGATTTTTTCTTTTTACAAATTTAGGTGATATTGACAAACTTTATAAAATTTGTGGATAGCCCTGTGTCTCATTAGTGTAACCCCTCTTCCTGTGTCAAAAGTTATGCGCATTCCCTTCTTCCCTAGATTTTATTGTTATAGATTCTAGGAATGTGGTAGTTCTATTTAATCTTCAGCAATTATCTAATCATTTGAAGTCTACAATGGAATTGTTTGGAGGATTCAGGTGACTTTTCAGGACCCCGAATCTGCAAGGAGAGCATGTGTTGATCCTGCTCCGATAATCGATGGTAGAAGAGCAAATTGTAACTTAGCCTCACTGGGAAGGCCTCGACATTCACTACCGTTTGGTAAGTAATTCACCATACAAATTTGTCTATAACAACGTGTGTTCTTAAATAATATTTGTGTATATAGTTAGTAGCATATAATGTGAAAGCAACTGTCTAAGAATCCAGGGACCTGATTTCATACTTCATAAACCTCAACATGTGATGTATACTTAGGTGAGCATGCTTTGTTTAAGTGATTAAGTTTAACAAGATCTTTGCTCGTTTGCAGTTGGATCTATCAGATCACCAACACCTTTTGCTGTTCGTGGGCCTTATTTCGCAAGCCATGGCCACCAACAACCACCTGTTTCCTACAACTATCAACCAGGATTAGCCTATCCCCCGTACACGTAGGTTTTTCAGTATTCGTCTCATAATTGTTACGGAATTGACTCATCGTTTTATTTTTTAAAATACTCAAAATGGTACGAAAGCATTGGTTTTCTTTAAGAATTCACAAATTCAAGCTGTAGTGTTCTCTGAGGTTTATGCAAGTCTTAGTATGTACATGTTATTTGATTTGTGCAGGTATGGAATGTATGGTCCAGAGTATGTCTACCCACAGGTTAATAGTGCCCTAAATTTGCTGCTTCCAACCTTGAAACACAAAACACAAAACATGTTAATTTTAGTTTAATAGTTTAGCATTGTTTAAAAATACAATGATTAAATTCTTACCTGATTCAAAAAGTTATTTACTTTCTGATAGGGTATTTACAACCCGTATGCGGGTCAACAATATTTACATATGTATGGGTTACCGGGCACAGCTAACACACAAGGGTTTCAATACAATCAAATAAGTCAAGCTACTCCAAATGGTCATGGTTATACACCCTTGCATAGTTATACATTGCCTGGTCAACCGATTGTACAATTTGGTGGGCCAAATATAAATGGAATGCCCACTCCATCAATCCAAACAATTCAAACGCCATATCCAGCAGGTTCGTTTTTCCAATGTAAAACCTTTTCCATGTTTACAAATGCTGTAAACACATTCCTCTAAAATAAATTTCTTGAATGTTTCTGATTTTAAAATTACTCATCTGATCACAATTTATGTGTCATCATAAGGTATTGCAACACCTATTCCGGGGCAACATTTTATTATTCCTGCTACACCCCAGTTCATTCAAGGTGGCGGTACTGGACAAAATGTAGGGTAATGTCTCATCAAGGTGGGTAAATATTGATGATTTTTGAATTGTCTCGTAATTTAGGTAGAGGTGGCAGAATAAGTCGGGTTGACCCATGAAATCTTTTATGCCTATTTTTTAGAACTTAAATTTACTAGGCATAACATACTGAATATATGATAAAACTGGTGCTACTGAATGATAATATACTTTTTTACCAATTTATCTTTGGGAGTTGTAAACATTTGCATGCACTTTAAGATGTAGATATTTTGTTTTGCAGGTATCCTTAGATTGCAGCAGGACTAAGAACATCAGTACTGCTACTTGAGTGGCAGGCTTGGATCTAACCTTGCAAGTTATTCATTATGCATTCTAGAGGTACGTACACGATGTGCTGTCACTACTTATAATTGCATGTTTTAACTGTAGTAAAAGAGCGTATGGCGGGTTCGGGTGATGGGTCAAAATATGCCACAGTTTGAGCTGCTGGCAGTTTTTTTGCATCTTTAGTTTTATGAACTAAAATAATAAGTAAATATAGAATGAAACAGTTCATGATGCTGTAAGCATATGATGAGTTTCCTTTTAGCTGAATTTTTTATAGTATGGATCAGGATTGCCCACAACACTTCTATCCATATTTCAGGACATTTTCATAATGAATGTGTTTAAATATCTGAATTGAGTTACAAAAATCGTATTTTTACAGTAATAATGTAGTCTTTTAAGAAGCAATTTAGTAGATTGTATGCAATAACAATCGACACTTTGGTGACACCTGTTTGACTCGATTGGCTTGTTTCATTTATAGATAAAAATAGTTAAAGATATAACATATATCCCAAGCCAATCCAGGTTGAAGTAAATTGGTCGAACTTGCCACCACCAGTTTTGAGTTTTGGAGTTGAAAATGGTCTTTCCAGTTTCCACTACGCAGTTGACAAGATTTTTTGACGTAGTACATTAAGATTTATAACATGTTACGTTGAGTAATTTTGATTAAAATTTTTGTGATGCAGGTCAAATGTTGATACTCACCTATGAAGTCATTGTCTGAGTCGCTCCTAATGGCTGGAGATTTCAGGGAAATCCAGTATCCTATGAATTTCCTTGTCCTTCCTCGGTGTCTCTTTCGTTCATTTTCAACAACCCCTGTGCCATACCAGTGTTATGGATGACTGGTAGATGCCAATGGTCATGGAAATGGCCAACAAAAGCTAGAAGCATTTTCTGGCGATGTAAGAAACCCAGAGCCGGTGTGAACGTTTGGCATTAGAATCAACATATGATTCTTGCGAACGCTAATTCGGTTGTGTTGATATGTAGTACTCCATCTATATTAATGAACATTTATCCGTCCTAACTTCCAAAGGGTGGAAGCTCAGGATCTTTTACTTTAGTCAAAGTAAAATCTGTTTGTGTGTGGGTCTGTAATACATCCTGAAGAACAAGATAATGTCCGGTCTGTTAATATCAATGTTAAATTACAAATCTGATATCCTTTTTTCCCCTTTCTTTTCTGCATCGACAAAGCTTTGACTTATGGCTTGATAAAGTTAGTCTCCGGCTCGTTACTTTTAATGGCTTTCACTTCAACTTTTATGAAAGTGTAAACATCAAGTACTTGCCTATTCTATCTTGAGTTATATTATGGTTAAATGGACGTGGTTTGAAATTGTGAATTTTAAAATTCTAGAAGAAAAGAGCAATCAAAGCCTGTCTTTTATAAATATCACAAACATAAATCCTAATTTATTTACTTTACTTATCAATGAAATCTCGATAGCTACTTAGTTTACTTTTATACATAATGTATATAACTAGAGTGATTGGTCGGGTCATCAGTAGCCTACATACTAGTGAAGGGTGCCCTTTTTTTGGTCAGCGACATGGATGAACTCTTTAAGATACAACTAATAGCCTGTTTTGAGTTGAAAAATCAGGTTGGTTCACCAAGTGCCAAACTTTGACTTGACCACATGCAAAGAAGTCTTTAAAAACTCTACCACACAACACAAGTCATTAATTCCATATGACAACAAAAGGACACCTATTGTTTGGCCCTCTTTAGGAGAAATTTCAATGAGAAGAACCCAAGTATAAAAGTCTGCCAAAACCATCCTCTAGAATTTGCTGGATCCACTCTCTTTGCTAACATCCATGCATATGTAGCTTCACCAACGTGCATTGCTATGGCCCAAACAGCAAGTAGCCTTAACAACCACAGGGAGCGCATAATGAAAAGATATGCAGGTCTAAGTAGTGGTATAGGGAAGAAGGCAGCACCAATCACAGCCGACATTCCAAATACACAGAAAAACCATTCATAAATCGTCGGCCCGTCCAGGCTTTTCCGTTTTCTCTCTTGGAAGAATGAGATGGTGGTAGCCATACCTTCTTGAGGACTCGTGATTGGGGTGTACCCCAACTCTTGTTTTGCTTTAAGGTAATTGAAATAATGGGTGACACCAACCTGTACAGGGAAAAAAAGGAGTTGAGTTTAATCTATTATCTGATGCGAATACACTATATGAAGTTATGAACCTTGTAAACTTCAGCTGGAAGCAGTAATGGTTGAGGAAGCCAGCTACGGTCCAACAGAGGATACATGAGAGTGTAGATAGCAGAAAATGTTTTTGCCACAGTAATAGCTGTCGGGACAGGTAACGACACCTTTGGCATATCATATTCTAGGCTTTTGAGCAATGGACGGATGAATTCAAAAGTGTTGACAGGAGAACCTGTTCATAAAAGTATGTTGTGCCACATCTCAAAATAGTTTCAAATAATAACCAGATTTATATTTATACTAATGTGCACATAGCATCAGTTTCTGCATCCTATCCTAAATGAGACTAAATATGTCAGAGATAAATATCACAACTATTGGTCATTATGCTCATGAACAGGATAAAAAAAAAATCCAACATATATGCACAAATTACCTTTTGTTAATTACTAGCACAATCTTAAGTTAACTAGTTTATACAATTACATCTTCTCAATAGCCTTTTTGCCCAAGTCAAGACATGCTCAGATTTTAATTTGTCTTGTTTCTCCATTATTTAGGTGAAAGGATGAGGTTTTTATCCGAATTACCGGGGATGGCAAGTCTATTTGACTTTCCATTCTTTGGGTCTCTTCTAATTTTTCCATTGTAGTTATCACATAATTTGATTAGGACCATACATTGAAATAATTAAATGAACTAAGCAAATCAATGAACAACTTAGAAAGTATCAGCTTTTAAAATAAAGGGACAAGCTTAAGCAAAATATCAAAATTACCATCTGATATGAAGTACGGCTGGCCAGCAGCAATCGGTTGTTTTCCTCTCCCGGGAATGTCATCCAAAAGTCCCATACTCGCCAGAATTAATGCCAAAACCAGATTATCAATATAGACCCAATCACTTTTCACACTGGGTTCACCAATTTTGAACGGCAACAGTCCTAATTTTGCAAGATTGATTATCCTAGGCAAGTGCCTTTCTTCACCGGGTCCATAGATTGCAGCCGGACGAATAGCACATGTATATAAACATTTTCCATTATCGTTCCTACGAAACGGTACCAGGAAACTTTCATATTACAAAATGTACAACTTCCTTGAATTTTTGTTGCTAAGATTTGTTATTGATAGATACAGTAAACTACACAAGTACCACAGATATATAACAATACATTAAACTCGAACCATAAATTCCAACCCATGGAAAGCAATGACTTCCTTACCAATGGATGTACACTTACTTTTTTGTGATGGCATCTGACAGAATT
Organism: Erigeron philadelphicus; assembly: GCA_024320915.1. Classification (NCBI taxonomy): domain Eukaryota; kingdom Viridiplantae; phylum Streptophyta; class Magnoliopsida; order Asterales; family Asteraceae; genus Erigeron; species Erigeron philadelphicus. The sequence goes on along the minus strand of JANDBE010000045.1, from coordinate 137,669 downwards.
ATTATGGCTTAAGTAGGGTTTTCTAGATATTTAACATTTTAACCAATTAAACTATAGTAAAAAATTACTATGGTCTAAGTCAAACATTGGATGGATGAAAAAAACCTAAGGATTGAAAATAACATACGTACTTGGAAGGACGACCGTTGCTTTTTAGAACAAGCTGTTCGGCGATAGATTTGCTTCGGCTATACGGGTCGACATGGTTATCCAGGGGGACATAAGGTAGCTTTTCGTTTCCGTTAACAATTTCAGTTCCAGCAAAGACAACATTAGATGTACTGACATACACAAGTCTTTTGACACCATGCTGGTGGCAGGCTTCCAAGACATGGCAGGTTCCATTGATATTGACATTGTCAACTCGGGCATATTGAAGCATTTCTTTTCCAGACATGCCAAACGAAGCAAGGTGGAAAACGCAATCTACTCCCCGCAATGCCTTGTCCACATCTTTCCTATTGATGATGTCCCCTTAAACACCAATTTTTTTGCAAGTTAGGTACACACACAGTAAAACTCTTTTTTTTTTTTTTTTTACCTAAACCCTTCCTATGACTTGCACTATGTTTGTTTGGGGGTATAAAATGGCAATTCCGATGTATTAACGGAGTAAATTATTATTAAAAAAAAAGGAAAAGAAAAGAAAAGAAAGGGGATTATTGACCTTGAACAAATTGGACGCCATTTTGGAGAAGAAGAGGAGACCAAGGAGAAGAGGATCGGAGATCGAAAGCGCGAACGAGACGGGCGCCTCTGCGGATGAGCTCCAGACACAGTGATGATCCTACAAATCCCAGCCCACCTGTTACCACAAACCCCTTCCCTTCTATTCCTTCATTCTCACTCAGATGCATCCTTCCCCCTTTCCTTTCCTTTCCTTTCCTTTCCTTTCCTTTCCTTCTTCACTGACCAGATGGATGGATGGATCGATCGATGAGGATTACTTTCTTTCTTTCGATCCTGTTATTAATTATTTATGGGTAGTAGAAATTACTCTACTTATTAGAGAAAGAGGAAAAACAGTAACTTACTAATCCACGTTGACTTCCTGCCATTTTCTGTCTTTCTCGTTGTTAAATCAATCAATGCTCCAGCTTTTCCAAACAAACATAAAGTACTAAACTAATCAATGGTCGGTCCCAATCACCTTAACTTATACCACCAATTAGTATAAGAAAATGTTTAATGAATCTAATTTATGTGTGTAAAAATCATTTAAAATCTTAAAAATTTGACACGTGAATTCTACTAATTTTTTTTATTTATAATTTTGTCCCGTGATTTTTTAACATGTCATCATCCTATAAGTATTAGACATATGAATTAAGTTGACTTATCTCCAACGACCAAAGTGACAGCAATGGTGTGATAATGGTGGTGGTAATTGGTAGTGACCGCAAGGATTATAATAATTGATGTAAAAATGATTGATTTATAAGATAAATATTATACAAATTCAAATAAACTGTATAGATTAATAAAAAGTATTATAAGTATATTAGTTGAAAATGTTTAAAATAATAGTAAGAAGATGCATTATGAAGAAATATAGATAGGTTAGCGATGAGGGGCGTATATGACATCAATTGTTAAATTTTTTAAAAAAATTCTATAAAAAAAAATTACTAAATGCTTTTTATAGCTAATAGATGGAGTTAATTACAAAAATTGTCTTTGGTCGTAAACCTTCGTTTACGGCTTCATGCATAACTTTCAAAAATTACTGTTTTGAAACACCTATTATTATTATTATTATAATAGAAGTTTCAAAAATTAGTAGTATTTTAAAGACAATATTTAATTAAAAAAAACATTATAAATGTTTACATCAAATATTTACATCAAAAGTTGAGGGCACAAACGAGTAACAAAAGCACAAGTATAAAGGATCACTGTAACATCCGAATTATTATTTAACAGTTAACTTGAGTCGTTAAATTAACATTTCG
>JANDBE010000042.1:1064001-1078534 GCA_024320915.1 Erigeron philadelphicus | reverse complement strand
TTCATGCTCTTTCATTAGAGATGTCATTCGATATACTTTCGACGAATTTTTAAATCCGAGGCCGAAACCCGTACGAATAAGGCATTTGACTGTCATACTTTATCACTTGATTTATCATCTCCACCATCTCACCGCCGTAACACGCGGGCACTATCTCTCGTAATATATAAATGATTAGGCACATGATTTTCAAGAGTAAAAAAATCAAATGAAATTTCATAAAACTACTTAATTGATATGGAGATTGTGAGTGAAAGAGGATGGAAGAGAGGGAAGGATACTAAATGAGGAAGTCAACAAAGGAAAGAAGAAAAGAAGAATGTTGGAAGGTGGTTCCACGTTGTTGCCTTGGCTTTTGCTTTTCAATGTTCAAAAAAGTTGATTGTTGGGTGAGAAAGAGACAAATCAATCAAGGAGATGATATAATGATAGATGACGATTACACGGAGCGTGTCATTCTCAAAACCCATTTCTTACGTTCTTCACTAATGTATTACTTTGGTCCGGACAGGGGTTCTCTAAAGTTAAAAACAACTTTATAAGTGAAGTTTTTTATCTTAACCTTTCAATTAAAATTAAGGATTAAGATTTAACGGTTACTTTTAAATCTTAACCTTTGAATTTTATCTAAAGGTCAACAATCCTTCAACTTTACCTATGAAGTTATTTTCAACTTTAAAGGATCTCAATCCTTTTGGTCCTACTGAAATAATACATGTACATGTATTGTCGGTTTTACCGCACAGTATTACCGATAAGTTATTTCTAATAAATATTTTTTATATAAAAAGTTATAAAACTTGTTACAATTTAATGCAAATATACAAAACACAATTGAAATTCACTTAAAAATAATATCAAATAGATATTTTATAACAAAATATAAGTTTTAAAGTTTACAAACAATAAAAATGACATTAAAATATCATAGATATAATTCCAAAAAAGTTTCAAAAAAATAATAATGAAGAAACCAATTTTACCAAACCCGGACAATACTAAAAAACGGGACAAAACCGAGAAAAATGACAGTATGGAATTGTGAAAATACCGTACATAAAACCGGATTATTGTGTCGGACCACCAATCGGTATCCAGTACTACCAAAGCATACCGGTATTTAAAAAAATGATCGTCACATTCCCCCCCCCCCTCTTTTTTTTTTCTCTCCCCTTATATTTTAAATAAATTTAACTCGAAATAATATTATGGGCGTATACATAGAAACAACTTAATACCGTATAAACGGAAATAAGTATTCTGGGCGTATAGATAGAAACAACTTAATACCGTATAAATGGAAATAACGAGAAATCTCAGATTTGAGTCTTGCCTCAAACATATTTAGGAGTGACGATATTTAGTCAACTTTCATCTACGATAAGTCTTGTCAGTTTTTCTCCATCAAATCTCTAGGTGACAAAGAATTTTCAATAAGACATTTAGATTGAGGATCTATTATATAAGGGTCGTTCGAAGTGTGGACCGATTAAAATATCATATGACCTCTCATTATTCGCGAGTAATTCACATATTAATGGAAAAAAACTAAAAGTAATCATCATTTTCAATAATTGATAAGTGTATATTGTAAAACATCATTTCTAGTTTAAATTTACAGGATTTACAAGAAATTAGTGGAATTAGATATACTATCTAGGTGTCACTCCTAGATATTATTATTATTGTTGTTGTTGTTATTATCATTACTATAATTTTTGTTATATTTTATAATACATTATTTTTACTATTTGGTATACGTATATTTTTATTAGCTAGAAGTTGAGTTAAAAGATAGTATAAAATATATTTTTCTTGATTATATATATAGAGTTTATAGAATATGTGATTGTTAGATACTTAAGTATGGTTGTATGTCACTCATATCTTGATTTTTAAATCCATAAAATATATGGGGCCAATCATTTGTATATATATATACCAGAACTAATACCAGTTTATATGATGTACGGATTAACGATATTTATGTGCGATATACACCGTAAACAATTTTTTACGTAAAAAGAATATAAATTATGCAATCTTTTCATGATATATAACACACATAACTATATTAGGGTAAAATTTAAATTGTTAATTATGTTTAGAGTTTTTATTTCTATATGAATGATGTTAGATAATTTAACTTATATATATTAAATTATAAATTTTACTATAAAAATAAGATTGGTGATGAAAATTTATATTTATGGTAATAATGAATAAATATTATATTTAATATAAGAGTCATAATTGTATTAGAATTTTATATCTTAATACCAATTAATTATTTAAAACTTTTAATCCTATATGGTATCTAAATCTAAAAAATAAGATTAGTAATAAATTACTATTTATCTAATATATAATATAATATAAGTTTAAAGTTTAAATCGGAGACATGTATATCATCAGATGAAATTTAAACATTATTTTATAACCAGTGACGATCCAAGGATGAATCGTCAGGCTATACCCTCATTCTCTTTAGTCTAACAATGCTCAAATGTAAGCATATACATATAGCCATGAATACACTTTTGGTTGGTTGGTTGGTTTGGCATGTCTAGGTTATTATTAAAGTTAGGATGACTTAATAATATATGCTCGTTGTTTATTATCTTCAATTATCAAAGATTGATCACCTTTTTCTCGATTCATGAACGGAACTTAATAGGGGCAAGGGTAGTCCCGTCCCTCCAAAATGTCACACTATTAGTTATATATATATATATATATATATGGGACATGTAAAGGCGGTACGTTATATATTCAAGTCAACTAAAATCCCTTTTACAGTCTCACATGTTAACTTTTTAACCCGTAAAAAATATAGTGGGCAATTATTTATTCATTAGTATATATTAAATATTAAAAAGTTAGCATATTAGATATATTTCACCCGAATTAGATGCATAACAATACCACCTTTAATTTTTTCGTGTATAGATAGTAACTTGAAAATCCGGATAACAAAGTTGTAGCTAATGTGCTACTTTTCTTATTTGGCAGAGGTTCAATCCCTTCAAACTTTTTTACTCCTCTCGCACTTTAATCTACTTAATTGATAGCTTTTCTCATACTTCATTTTTCCAAAACAAAACAAAACAACTATATATGATATGTTGTATAACAGGTATATCTACATTATAGCCACATACTTTTTTTTTCCCATATATGACAATTAAATTATTTACTAAGAAAAAAAACAGCAAACACAAGTTTATGTGTCTCATTACCAAACATCACACCAGGCAATCCCTTGCTAGCTCATCATCAAAACCACGAACCCTTGTGTTGTTGCACTTGTTATTATTAACTTTCATTTTCTTATTCTTCTTCTTCTTTTTGTTGGTGCACAGCTTCTTCTCCACATCCTTCACTCTTGCTGCCAGCTCGCTTATCACTCCCAACTGTTCCTTCATCAGCTCCTCCACCGCCATCCTCAACTTCTCGTGCTCCTCCACAGACGTCACTCCAACATCCTTCATTAGTTTGCCATCTTCCCCACTCCGCCCTGCTGGCAGAGCTTCTTCTGTCACCACAACATCATAATCCTCCTCGACCGCGTTCACTGCATATCTTTTTGGTGATTCAACTTTCATCTCTGCCATACTAACATCTCTATCAACGTTGTCATCGTCTAGAGATTCTGTTGCTTTGAATATAGGATCATGATGTTCCCATGACTCCACATTTTCGACATCACCATCAAAGATCTGTTGACTTTGGGGGGCGAGCTTGATATCACTTGATTTTGTGTCACCATCTTCTTCTTGAGGTTCCGCTACTTGTACCTCACAATGATCAAACACGGTTCTTGCATTGGCTTCATTTATTATCTCTACATTGCTATCAGGATTTGCTGGCAGTTGGTCAGACTTCTCTTGGGTGGCATCATCTACAGACTGCTCTGATACTTGAAATTGGTGGTCCTTAGTGTTCTCTTCAACCGGTTTCTCGAACTTTGTAGCATGAGTTTCGTCTGCCTCTTGACTTTTAGATATGCATGTATTTAACTCCACTTCTTCATCAATGTAATCTGCTGGAACCTGATCCTTGTCAAACTTCTCTTGGGCGGCATCATCCACAGGGTGTTTGGTTTCCACGGACACCTGAAGCTGACTGTTGGTAAGCTCTTGGGTTGTATTCTCATTTTGCGCCTTCGAATTGGTCTCGAGATTAACATTACAGGCTTCTGTACCATCATCATTAAGAGATTCTGCAACTTCAGACTCCATAAATTTGACATTACCATCTGATCGATCAGACCCCTCTTGGATAGAAACATGTCCAGGATGCATAACCAATTCAGTGCTAGACATGGTTTTCTCGATTGGGGTATAAGAATCAAGCTTCTCTTGCAAACCCACAAGCACCATTGCAACTGATTTCCTGATGTCACGTACAACTGGATGTAGACCCTGATAGATATAGCACAACATTAATTAGAAGCCTTTGTTTTGATGACTTATTACTAGGACTTCTGAGAAAACATAGTTTATGAAACATAAAATTTAAATAGCATACCTGAATGGTGTCGAGCTTCAGTAGAAGGCTCATTATGGTCTCTCCAATGATGAGTTTCTGCTTATCACTGAGGCAGGTGTTAGAAGATGATGCCAGATCCTGAATACGCTGTCTCAGCTCGACAACCTGACTCCTAACTTCAGAGATCTGCCTCAGTTTCATCAGTGGCTGAGATTTCCTTACTTGAAAACCACGATACACAGACTGTATGATCAGAGCTGCTTCATTTACCGCCATCTTCTTCTTATTCATTCTGTGAGATTCACCTTTACTTGATGATCGACCTTGTGCCTTTTGACATTCTGTTTGTACATTATCAGCAACCATTTGATTGGCCACCTCAATGGTTTTAACCTTGCCTTTGCTTTTTAGGTCTTCTGACAAGTGGCTTTGCTGCTGCAAATAAGAGGAAGATTTTGAACTCTTTTTCCTTGGCAGTGGATCAACACGTAAACAAACAGGAGGCAGTTTAGAAGATTTCTTTGGTGAATCTGGTGTTGGTTTTTCAAGAGAAATGGATTTTGCTAGGCTTTTCTTTTCCTCATTGGTGCCCAGTGGAATGACAACATGGTTCGTGCTTGTCTCGCTGCCCAAACCATCATCAATTTTTCTTTTCTCCTCCTCCTCCTCCTTTGTCATTTGATTCTTGTTAGAAGGCAACCAAAGTATTGGAAAAGGGAAACCTTTAGCATCCTCGCTGGCCGCAGGTGAATCATAATCCTTGTCGTTGTGGGTGGTGGGGGTTTCTGTTTTCATGTAGATTGGATAAGGAGGCAGGGAGGAGTGGTTAATTGTTTTCTTTTCTTCAAGTTGTGGCTGTATATGATCATCCTGTTGATGACCGGATCCACAGCAGCAGCAACGATCATACCTCGGCTGCTGCTCGGTAGAATTAGAATAACGTGGTGGAGGATAAACTGAGCCTGGAAACGGAGGATAAATATGAAACGGCGGTGGATGGTAGTAGGAGCAGTAATTAGGAAAAGGAGGATGATATTCGTGTGGGAAAGGAGGAAAGAAGCAATAAGCATAGGGCGGGGGGTGTTGATAAGAAGATGGGGTTTGAGTAAAATCATGATACATTGGATTACTGCTGCTACGAGTATTATTATAAGCCGGATGATGGTGGTGGGGGTATGAGCCTACTGTCCATGGGTGGTTAGGCGGATACATTTGTTTTGTATTATCGTAATAGCAACAAGCAAGTAGAAACAATTACTAGTACCTGAAATGAACAAACCACATTTCTTATAAATATTGGGACTAATTAAGCTATGTGTGAAACCAACAGACAAAACCAACATATATATACCAAAATATACCATAAATGAATTAACGAATGAATGGAAGCTAGCTAATCATAATCATACAGTATATAATATAACTACACATAATGAGAAATTAAATTTTAATTAGAAAAAAATGAATAGAAAAAGAAGGGGGGGCTTACAGATTGATGATGAAGAAAAACGCTGCTGGACGGAATGAATATTTTTGTTTGTTTCGTTTTTTGTTTCCCAAAAGAAGATTGTGATAAAGTAGTATATAAATCAATGTTTGCATTTATAGGTAGTAGTAGATATTTAGATGGATTCTCTGTCCACGGTTTTCCAGACTCTTCTCGACCAAAAACTTTATATTTTGACAACCAAAATCTTCAACGGAAAGAAGAAGTATCTCGAAATTGCCACCTCCCCTCCAGTCCATACATTTTTCAATTTTTTTTTCTTTTGTAATAACATATTAACAACCAAAAACAAAAATTACATACTTATTTTGTAAACTATCAATAAATAAATTATTAAGAGGTGCAAAATATCTATAAAAATATTAAGAGGTTTTTCATCCAGCAGGCTTAATCCATCATATTCACTTTACCTCTGGAACGGATTAGGATTACAAGTTGAAAAAATAGATTAAAATCAAATAACATAATTTAAAGCAGGTCATGTTTGATTTTAATATATGGAGATCCTTTAAACTTAGACTATTAATTAACTGTGGTGGAGACTGGAGATGGTGTTATATAACTTTATAAAAAAAAAAAAAAAACTAAGTTTAAAATTAGTATTTGTATCAGCATCATCATCAAAAATGACATACAAAAACCCTGAAATTAAGGGGCATCCCTATGCATCTTGCCCAAAAGCAACACTCAAAATTTGCTTCACAAAAGAATTCAAGTATAATCAATCAAACTACCAACTACACTGTTCAAAACGACGTCGTCATCAACGCTAAGTTAACAAGAATAACCTTTTAATCAAGCTACCTGAAATGCCTTTCTACTGCCACCACATTATTTGTATCATTCTCCGGTGGCGGTTTCACATACTTCCCTATTACTTTTTGGCGAGTCCGGTTCTTGATTCGTTGAATCTTTTCTCGCGTCTTTTGCTTCTTTGTTTCTTTCTCCTTTTTTGATTGCATTCTTTCCTTTTCATATATTCCTTTCCACAAAACCTCACCCGTTGAAGGCCATAACCACCGCCTTCCTGGGCGGTGGTCCGAGTCGGCCTCCTCGGCCAGATCTTCATCCATGGCCTTGAGGGTGCTGTAGTCAAACCACTTGATCCACATTTTGCCTCTCCGTTTCTTGAAATCATGTTCTTCTTTCATTGTTCCGGTGTCGGGATCTATGTACACCATTCTTCTCGCGCTATGATATGCCCAAATGTTTACAAGAACCTCAAGAATCCGTGAGTAGCAATGCTTGTCCTGCCATACAACCAAAAGTGCACATCATCGAATCATTATAGCTGAAAGAATCTTTGGCTCAAGTATATAACAATTAGAGGTGGCAAAATGTGTAGGTTCTGTAACAACAGTACTTTTTGGATCGGTTATAGCAGAACCCTCAACAGTTACTCTCTCGTTGTATAGAACTTTGCAAGTAGTTACTGTTCTTAAGATGACCAGCTTCATAACCACAGTACACCTTGGGAGACACTTGACCCATCTAAACTACTCACCCTGTTTACATTTTAGCCAACTTGAACAAGTTCACCCGTTTGAACCATTACATGCATAGTATAGCCCAAATTGACAATTTTTTTGGTCAAATTGTTACCTATAGAAGTGATTTAAAAGCAGATTGATGAGTTATCTACAGCTGAATAAGAGCTTACCTTAGACAAACTTAAGTAGCACAAACCACTTTTATGATGCTCTTCATAAAATTGTGCATCTAAAGCGTCTACAAACATTCTGCATATATCATACAATAGAGAATGAATTCCTATCTCTTAAAAAAATTCAGTAATCAAATGAAATCCACATACCTTGAGAACATCACGAACTCGAGGAAAGATTTGGTTGGCATAGCCCAGCTATTCATGATGGACCATGCGCCTCCATCTGTGGGCATCGGAGGGAGAACAGTCGAGTTATTTCTGATCCCGTAGATTTTCTTGAAAGCTTCCGAGAACGAGAACCTTGTACAGATAATACAGACGACTAACTTAGACCTTATCTTTTGCAGAAACTAATTTAATGGATATATAATTTATAGACATTTTCCTAACATGAGTAGAAGATCTTACTTGCAATTACCGGCATTTATAGAATCACAAAATGACCAAAAATCCTGTTGTATTGGGCTTCTTGGATCTTTATCCATACGGACCCAAAAATAGACAGCATCACCGTGTTTTTGAGCTTCAATATCTTCTAGTAAAGCAATCTCAGCACGGTCCGATAAAGATTCCTGCTCTTTTCCAAAGGATATATATAAGGGATAAGTGCACCGAAATGTAGGTAACTAAGACCAAAAAGTTATAACGTGCACAAACTACGAGAAACCTATATTGTATGCACAAACTAAGTAAAAATGCTCAAATCATGTAACATCGTATACGTTGCACCCCATATGAGCTGCCACGTGCAAGTTTTTAATTGGTCGGCCATAGTTAGTTGCATGATTTGAACACTTTTACTAAATTTGTGCATACAATAGAGCTTCGTGCGCAATATAACATTTCGTCCGTAGTTACTTACATTCCGGTGCATTTAACAATCATGCGACAATTTGTAATATGAAAATGGTAATTTGAATAAAGTGTTGAAGGAATCAGCTTGCCTTCCTAGCTGTAGCCCGCCACGACGAAAACCCGATCCAAGCGTTCTTATGTATACGGTCAATACGGTTAGCAATAGCAAAAAATGCTCCAAAGTCACCAAGGGTGTCACGGTAGTAAGGTGAGTTTAGAAGAGGAAGACGAGAAGGTGCATCAATGTCATCTCTTCTTGATCTTCGGCTTTTTGTGGACTACAATATCATCAAATTGATAAATGTAAGCTTTTAACTGCTTGATCGCAGTTTAATTTTTAAATCAAGGATGCTTCAGAAGTGATAATCTTGGGCTTTCAGGTATAAGATTCAAGAGTGGACCAAAAAAGTCAAGATATTTCATAACCAAAAAATGATCCAAAACAATATTGGACAACACATAACGATACAAGAAATGCTCATATCTATAGCCCAATGGCACATGTAGAGCAAAGGTCAGACATAAAATCTGATATTTATGCAAAATAACAACCTAAAACACCACTGCATGAAAAGCTATAAGTATAACATGCCAAAAAAATACTCAAATGTGGATGCAATTTATGAAAGTCTTAATATGTTTGCAATGGAAGTGGATCAACTTACAAGTCCAATACCACGATAAAGTGATTTATGGTGCAGAAAAGGCCAAGATCCTTGCCCAATGTAAGGTTCATAGATACATAACGGTTGACCTGTTCTTTCGAGTTCTCCATCATCCCTCTCATGCAAATCATTCTTACTCCGGTCAGTTTTCTTTGCATTTTTGTATACTTCTTCCCATTTCCCCCTTGATTGATCACTTCTATCCCTCAGCTACATACAATTACAAATCAAAATCAAAACCTCGAAAGTCTTTACAACATCAACTGGCATATCTAACTATATAAAAGTAGTCCATATATGTTTGGGCGAACAAATTGTTTTGATGATCTTCTATATCACAAAACCAGAATCATGTAGTCGACTATGAATTCTAATAAAAGGACAGTGCAATGTGCATGTGTTTCTCTTGTTTTCCGTTCTCCCGTGCAAATTGCAATATTAAGCTGGACACATATAAATGAAAATTATTTGTCTAATTAGAGCCGTCAAAATGGACAACTTGGATGGGTTAAGTAACGAGTCAAAATGGCAGCCTGAACAAGTTAAGTCACATATTAAAATTGGTCAGATAGTAATTGGCCTTGACAGACTGAGCTGTCAACATTTTTGTATGGTTTTTATAAGTTTTATAACAATTAATCAGTTAAATCATACTGTACAACAAAAGCTAAACTATTAAATTGAACACACGGTTTCTAATAAATCGGTTGACAAAGTTGTAAGCATTTGAATATGCCTTAAGCAACTTTCAATAGTTTCAATCAAAATTGACCAATTGTACGGAAATGGTTTAGAATCATCACAAGTAACCATAACCAAATAGTTTAAATACCTTAATATCCATGCCAGAATAGCCTAAGGGATCAAATCAATATAATTAGCTCGTTGTAATCATAACAGTGGCCCCATAAGTAAATTCATATAGAAGTTACCGAGAAAGAATATGTAGCAATTTTCATGGAGTAAATGGATAATATGTTCTTTCTTTTTCTCATTACCTCGTCATCTTCTCTCATTCTTTTAGCTTTCAGTATCTGATTTCTTCTTTCATCTTCCCATAAACCGTATACAAAGGTATCATTGTCTGGAATAGCACCTGGTCTCTCTTCTTTTAGAGAATGATTCCAGCGATTTTCAGCCTCGTTTAGAAAATGATTTATCCCTAAAGTTCTATTTACATATCCACGATCTGAAATAGCTTCAAAAGGAAGCCATTGCCACTCTGTTTTAATATCAGGAGGAGCTTCTGATATTGTCCTTGGATACGCAACTTCTGAAGGAAGAAATAATATGTTTTCTAGCAATGAAGCATACCCTTGAATAACTTCCAAAGCCAACATGTTTTTAGCAGTATTTTTGCCGGTTGAGGCGATATTGCGAGCTTGCGACAATACTTTTCCCTCAGACACCACTTGTAGCATTATCCGTGTTAAATCCTCTAAATTATCCTTCCGGAATATATGGCCATTTACCCCATCATCAATCTGATACGTGTTATCATACTATTAGTTTTCATTCGTTGACTTCTAAAGTCATGTATGATAGTTCCACAATAAAAAATGAAAAGAATATATCATACTACTCAAGAAACGAAATGCTAGAATAAAAACAGCAATAGGAATTTAAACAGAAATAAGCGGTGTTAAAATGCAAACTAACATAGATATACCATAGCCTTCATTAAAAAAGTTAGATATTAGAAGTCAAATGATTGGAGGCTATAGCTTACATGTTTGTTGATTACTGATAGGTCAGGAGCGATTATTGGTTTTTCAAGGCACATTGCTCTAATCAGAACGTCAGGAAATGATAGTTCTTCAAGAAATGATCCGTATATTACAAGATCCATTATGCTTAGAACACCAACATCTTCATCAAGTTGGTTTAAAGCAACATGCTTCACTGTATCCTTCGGATATTTAAGGTTTGAAGCAATTTCCTACCAGAAAAAGCATTAACATTAAGTAATTATCAGCTTTGAAAATTATCAGATTATTATGAATTAAAAAAACTACGGAAGAGAACTTTTGAGAGATATAAATGTAAATCCTAAGTTTTTATCAGCTATCAACATGCACATCCAAACACCCCTAAGTAACTTTAAGTAAAAAATATACTCGTACTAAATAAGGGCATATTGCAGTTTTTAGCAGACGAAGAGAGCAAAGAATGAGATAGATAGAACTTTACCTCTACAGCTGCACTATAATTACCGGTTGAATCTTGACTCAATATCACGATCTTGAGAGCGGGACTTGAATTGTCGCCAATAGGAAAGTGGTTCAAAAGAGGCAATAAGGCCTTCAAAACAAAAGCATGCTCCAGCCACATTCCTTTATATATAAATTCACTTCCCACAATTCCAACAACGAATTCATTCAACCCAACATTCATATCTACGCGCACATCTTTGTGGATGAACGCTGAGTTACCTACTTTGCATGCTTCAGAAGGAGATCCGGGTACGACAAAGTAGTTTCCAGCATCAAAGGCGGCATAAAGCATCTGAAACATGAGTAAAATATATCTATCAAAAATAAATTCATATTTCCAGAACTAAATAAAGAAGAAAAATAAGATCCAAGATTGCCGTATCATATAAATTTAATTCAAAGGATGCATTAGAATAACTTCCTAGAAACCTCTAGACTGAAGTCTTATTTCCAGAATATGCCCCTGATTCTGCGCCCCAACTTCAATTATGGGACCTTTACATCCTAAATCTCATCATGCGATATATATTGCAACCCACAAAATTAACATGTCAAATGATCTAAAGAATACTGCAAGATACAAAAAGTGATAAAAAGAGAGTAATTAAAAGTACCAAGAAATCATCGTATACATACAGGTAGGACATAGTTTGAGAAAACAGTAACAGTGGCTCGATTAAAGATAGCTTTCCAGTCGTCAATCAACTCAACTTGGCTACTCGACACATATCTCATGGCACGTATAGCAAGAGCTTTTTCATTGACAGACCATATAAGAGGTACAGAATTAAACGGTTCCTGCAAAAGGCTGTAACCACTAAATTAATGTTTTTGCCAAAAATGTAAACCCAGTGGCAAAAAGTGATCATGGATATGTCTACTCACCTTGAAATGACGTCTTTTGCTGCAATAGAGCTGACGAGTATACCATCATAGCTACAAGATCATTACGAAATGGCTATAAACAGAAAGTTGAATGTAATTTTATTTAAACTATTATCAATACTCTGTAACATAAAAGTATATACTAGCCATGAAACCAAGGTTGACAAGCAAAGTAGCAAGTTATGTTCAGTTCCAAAGCATCCACAGTTTGCTCCAGTTGCAAAATATTAGAACCAGACAGGAGAGGTTCAGGTTGTCCTTTTAACCAAAAACATTCTACTTACAAGAAGAGTAATACATTATACAAGACTTTTGTAATTAAAATCGATTGATAAGAAAACAAACATACTTTAACCAGTCGATTGTAATGCCCCTTTTATCATTAGCATCCACAATTTTAACCGGAACTCCAATACTATTCCAAATAGATTGGACAGGCCCGTCTTCAAGTGAGTAAACCTGTATTAGAAACGAACCATCCCAATGATTAAAGTGGCTTACTAGCTACAACCTTCCCTAAAAGAACACTAGTTATCGACTTAAAAAACACATGATTTCCTCAGAGGATTAACACGAAAGAAAAGATGAGTTGATTAATGCTTATGTTATACAAACATTTCAACACGAAAGAAGACATGAAGATACTAAGGTAAGTCTCATCAACTCGGTCTAAGTAGTATTCAGATGAGGACCACATGACTACAGATGGAAGTAAATGGTGGAGATCTCCGAATACGCAATTAGACCAACTAATACAAGTTTAAGTCTAGCCAGTTTAGGGCTGTTGGCATGGAGAAGCAAATAAGGAGTAAATTTAACCCAGTATTTCTAAGTCTAAGCTAACCTGATAATCTAATCCTACAACTTGCATACTTGAAAAAACATTAAAACACCCATGATAGCTTCACATGTTAATATAGCACATGCCCACAAGTGATCATATGATATGCAAGAACCAATAGGGAATCTAGAGCATTCTTGCGGTAATCTTGAGCCCAAAAGAACCTTCCGATAAGTTAATAATTCACAAATGGCAGAGAGTCATACATGTGACTCTTGTTTTAGCTGCCTGACTAAATGAGCCGATTGCTAATCAGATGTTTATTACGAGTACTACTCTATTGTAGATAATCCTAAGTCCATTCATCTTTGGACATTCGCAAGATTGTCCAAAATAGTCGAATATGAATCATATGATTAATGTACACTTGGGTCGAAGCTAATAAGATATGAGCTCGAGTTATATGAATTACTAGTTTAGCACTGAAAGCATGGCTAAAAGAATCACACTATCTGACATTGCATTTTTCAATTGCAAATAAAAAGATGGTAGTGATAATACAACCTGAAATTGATAGCCAATTTCCCTCAGAGCAGATGCGACAGAGAACATCAATATCTGCTGTGGATCAACCAATAGATGTGCAAAAACCTACGAATGTAAAAGAAATCTAATTAAGAATGTCATTATTGCCTCTAATTAATTAATTTTTAATGAAAGACTCACCAAAGCAAGCAGAGGCTTTCTGTTCCCAAATGTATGGGTGTTTTTTTGGGATTTGTTGGTGGGCGGCATAAACTTGACATTTTCACCAAAACCCAAACCATTTTCATCAATTTCTTGTTTCAAGAAGAAGAAATCTCCATGATCATCAATTTCTTTGGAAAGAGGCAAAAACAATTGAAACAAGAACATAAAAAAGATGAATACAGCCAAAGCAGAAATCCATTGCAGGTAATCAATCTTAAATCTTGATCTTCTTTGCCCATAACCATTATTAACAAAACCCAACTCAAAAAGCTTAAATCTTGGTCTTGAAAAAGATTTGAGAAGAGAGTCTCGTTTTAATGGACTGAGAGAACCCATTTACATTCTTTCTTATCAACTCAAAAAGCTTAAATCTTGAGCTAAGAACAAGAAACAGAACGAATAATATTATTATTATATGAAACACAAGTGGAGTGGAGAATGAATGAAGTATGGCAGAAGGACTTTTTGTTTTTCTTTTGATTTGACTATATTCTTTTCAAGATAATAGTCTGATCCTGTACATATACATGTTTTTCTTTTGGGAAAAGTATCTGTGTATGTATGTAACTTGTCTTCTGGTACTATTGTAGGAAAGAAACTTTGTTCGTGTTCATTGTATGAAAAAACAATTAAAAACTGAATCTTTTATGTAAGTGGTAACTGGCTTGAAGGTTACCCGGTTAACAACTTGTCGACGTGGCCAAATTATTTTACACGTAT
>JANDBE010000042.1:1027344-1041058 GCA_024320915.1 Erigeron philadelphicus | reverse complement strand
CCATTGATAACGAGTAGGCCCAAATAATTCGATAGGAGTAACTAAATTTCAACCTTCTTGTTCCTTCAATGGTGAAATATATATACACACAGATATTGAAGATTTATAGAAAAAGAAACGTTAGGAAAAAGGAAAAGACTAACTTACCCCTCACGTAACGTCGAAAATGAATGTTGTGTAATCGCGTTGTAAAGATGGAAGAAAATCGACAACTTTAAAGATAAATCCTATAATTTCTTAACTTTTTAGATAATATCCACAAAAATGATCAATTTTATTAAAAAAATAGAAATAGTCTTTATGATACATCTCATTATTTTCTCATATTGTTTAGTTAATTTCTTATGGGGGAAAAAAATTCATTCCTAATCAACTCAATAATAAAAAAGGAAAAAATTTTAAAGCAAAAATAAAATAACTTGGCCTACTTCCCTTCTTATATTTTCCCTTTAATATATATTTTTTTAATCAATCTTTTTCTCCCCTTGTTAAAAAACTAACAATACAGTAGAGTTTGTATTTGTAAGTTAACCGGTGAAGAGTTACTGGTACCGGATTGGGTTGGATAAATATAAGGAAAATATAGAAGATACAGTATGGCGGAGGAACACTACGGCGATGAAATCGAAGCATCGGCGTCTTTAATTAAGAAGACAAGTCATGATTCTTCAGATTCCGATTCAGACCACAAAATTAAAAAACATCATCATGAAGAGGAGGCGGCGGAGGATGAGCACAGCAAGAAGAGGACACCTCCTTCTTCTTCTTCGATGAAATCAAAGATCTACCGCTTGTTTGGTAGAGAAAAACCCGTTCACAATGTTTTTGGCGGTGGTAAACGTAAGCAATTCATCTTTTCTATTAAACTTTATTATCATCATTATTAGTATTGTTTGTAGTTAAAAGTTAATTACTACTGTTGCCGTCCTCGTTATTTGTTGCCCTAATAATAAATAATAATAATAATAATAATAATAATAATAATACCCCCTGGCCTCCAAGCAATTAAGAGATATTTCTTTTGGGTTTTTTTTTTTATCGGATTCAGTTACCGAAAGTTTGTTAATTTTCCTGAAAAATACTCTAAGTTTAAAAAAAAAAAAAGAGAGAGACTAAATTCTATATCTGTGTGTTGAATGGTAAGCAGCGGCTGATGTGTTCTTGTGGAGGAACAAGAAGATATCAGCTAGTGTACTTGGTGGAGCCACTGCAGTGTGGGTCTTCTTTGAATTGCTCGAGTACCATCTGCTTACGTTGCTTTGCTATGCCCTCATCCTTGCCTTCACTGCACTCTTCCTTTGGTCCAACGCTTCCAAGTTTATCAACAAGTAAGCTTTGCTTTCCTCTTATTTTGACTAAATGTTGACTAGGGACCTTATTCACTCACTCACTCTCCAAATGCAGGTCTCCTCCTCGTATCCCTCAAGTGCATATTCCTGAAGACAAGTTTCTACATTTTGCTGCTGGATTAAGGATTGAGCTTAATCAGGGTCTTGACACGCTGCGTAACATTGCATCTGGAAGGGATTTGAAGAAATTTCTTGCTGTATGTTTTTTGTGTTATTTAACATCTTTTTTCTTTTTATACCTGTCCCTGCCCTCTTTAATTACGTGCTTGTTTTATATGTGTGTGTTGATGCTAATTACACACTGCTGCCAGGTTGTTGCTGGACTGTGGATTCTCTCCATTGTGGGGAGTTGGTGCAACTTCTTGACATTGTTCTACATAAGTAATGATGACATTTTCCTTAATTTTTAATTTTTTGCACTATTAATGTTGCACATCATATATGTAGTTATATAATAAGCTAAGACCGAGTTATCTGTTCTTGAACACAGCTTTTGTGCTTCTACACACAATCCCAGTTCTATATGAGAAGTACGAGGACCAGATTGATGCATTTGCAGAAAAAGCAATGATCGAAATCAAGAAACAATATGCAGTGTTTGATGCCAAAGTTGTGAGTAAAATCCCAAGAGGACCATTGAAAGACAAGAAGAGAGCTTGATGTTACATCCTTCTAGTGCTTAGAGATTCCCCCCCTGGTTGTGAACTTTGAGAGTGTTAGTAATTAGTTCCATATGCTGTGATATGTGTTTAGCTTCTAAGTGTTGTCATCCATTAGGGAGTTGTACATCTTCCAAGTCCTCAACTGACGTTTGCTTTTATTCAATGTGTATGTGTGACCACCAAGTTATTTCAATTCTACTTGTGGTTGCTTCTTGCAGTCTTTTTGCTTGTTTTACGCATCGGACTTATTTGTTTAGTACCAATGACTCAGAATGTATGGATGTGTCGTTGGGTTTGCAAATATAGTGAATTTGTCAAGGCTGGGGGACTTCAGGTTTGCAAAAAGGTTAATTTGTCGAGCTTGATCTTTGCTGTCCATATGGTTTGATACTTGTTATATATGTGAAGGATGTGTCTTTCCTGATGCTGGCTCTAATCTCCTGGACTGCGACTTCTGCTTAGATTCTGCCAGGTTTTTTACATTTAACCAAGATTTCATGGTTTAAGGCCCATGCCTTTTTTTTTAAAAAAAGACAGAATTTTAAAGGCCCATCCCTTTTTAACTATGGTGTAACTAGAAAATTAGGAAAGGAAAAATTCAACTCTTAACTGTTCAATCACTACTAGGTCAGATGAGTGAATTTCTTTTGTAATCTGTAGTATACATACACAAAGGGTGCTGTTAAAACAGGATGAGAACTGTAAGCCATGCAGATATTGACCATTGAAGAACTTGTAAAAAGATAATTTGAGGAACAAAATGGATCTAAAACATTCATGTCATCACATTTGAGAGATTGAACTTGAAGGTTACATGTGCCAATGAAGAACAGAGGGGGCAATACCTTTACAAAAAAAACACTTTTCATGTATCATCATTCTGAAATGTACAAACGAGCATTTGATGGTGCAAGATCTTTATATCGTCAATATCATATCATATATATATATCAAGGACACCCTTACACTTTGTAAATTAAAGAATAAATTGAACATTACTATATGAATTAAACTACACAAACCAAAAACCCTTTTAATTAGTATATCTGGGAATTGGTCTTGAGAATCGAGGATTGCTATCTGGTGAGGCCAGAGGAACAGTTGAAAATTCTGAATTACGTTGTCCTGCCAGGAACGAAGCATCGTTTGTGCTAATTGGACTTGTACCTTCTCTGGATCCATCAACGTTTTGTGAGGATTCTCTCTTTTCCCTTTCTTCACCTTCTTTGAGAAGGAAATCAACCCACATATCGGCAAATGACTGCAGGATGCAAATAGCATGCATAAGATCATGTATAGTGGCCACTGAATGGATAATGACTTCGCTTACAGACAACTTTTTTAAAGCTGGTAATACCAGTATCCATCATGACAAAACTTTTAGCTTTAAAATAGCTTTGCCATGGTTTTTGAGTATTTACTTGATTTTGCTTATGGTCAACCTTTTAAAATAAAACTATGTGACAACACTGAACAATTGTCAGAATAAACATTATGATATTAATTTCGGTCTTACAAAACTAACATTAATTTGAATTTTGAACAGCTAAATGTCAATCTAAAACTCTAAAAGAGACTACTTTGTTCCAAACAAAATACCACATTGGACCCTAGTATGTGTAAAATATGTTTTCTTAGTTATGGTTTTTCATATACCAGATCAGCGAGTACGAAAGGAAGTAGCAAGTGAGCTTGCAAACCATTTTACCCATAACAAATCTAATGATCTATATATCAAAACGGTGTATGCCACGACATGCTATGGAAAATGATTGAATTACCTGATTATCTGATACCATATTTCCTGGATTTTCAGTTTGGGCTCCTCCTAAAATGCCACCAACTAAACGACCAGGTAGACCAAAAACTCCGCGAACTACACCTTTACCCGCTCCTTGCTGAGCAAGCCCAATTCTCTGTTTCTCTTCTTCAGAGAATCCTAGCATGCGTACCATAAGATCCAAAACCTAAAAGCACCCAGATATTGAATTTATGAGTTGATCATCAGTTAATGTTACTATATATTTTTTTAGTTGCGATTATAGAAACATGCCCAGTGAAGATTACAACATAGAAAGAAAGATAATATAGCAATGTAATATGTGAATCACATCCCAAAAATGCACACATGCATTCAAAGACGAGTTAACCGTACCTCTTTACTGTGGTTCCTCTGAAAGTAAGTCACCAACAATTTGATCACAATACGCCTGCAAATAATGCTAGTCATTCCTAATGAAATCCCGATTAACATACAATGATAATAATTAACAAATACAAAAATATCCCATTTACTATACACCATGCTCTATAGGTAGATTCCAAAGTAGTCGGGCTGTCTAGTTGGCCAAGAGGAGTCTTTTGCAGTGTTGGTATCATGGTAGATAAGCATGCTTGAAATATAAGTAATTACGAGCCAGTGATTACTATCGGCAAGAATAGGAAGATATAGAACGCAATCAACTATAAGAACGCAGCATCAAGCTGCTACATTTCAAACATTCACAATACACACATGACGTACATATTCAAACATCATATAAGGTCAGGCTGCTACATTTCAACCACCATGTGTTATTGCGTTATATATCATTAGTAAAAAAAATGAGAGTCTAGACTCTACCCGTTGGGCTTACTGTTTAAGCTGTTTGATTGTACTTTCGGGCTAATGGTTTAGGGACTTAATAGCTTATAGTTCCAAGAGCAATGCAAATCCTTCAAGACAACTCAAGTAAATGGGTCAACGAATTACAGTAGAAGTTAATTTTGACATTGAATGCTTGTTCATGTAATTATCATGCACTAAAAAGGGGACTTCCTAAAAATCATGTAAAGCGATTCAACTATTGAATTAACACAATAAGGAATACTAGTAGAGTAGAATTAACCTGTCAACAGAAAAAT
Organism: Erigeron philadelphicus; assembly: GCA_024320915.1. NCBI lineage: Eukaryota > Viridiplantae > Streptophyta > Magnoliopsida > Asterales > Asteraceae > Erigeron > Erigeron philadelphicus. The sequence goes on along the minus strand of JANDBE010000042.1, from coordinate 1,036,143 downwards.
CAGAGTCCATCGACATTCTGTTCAGTCTAGTCATGCTCTGCTCAAGAGCACGGCGTAACTTGTTATTGTCGTCCTCCAGCTTATTGACTCTCCCTTTTCCTTCAGCGAGCAGTCTCTCAGCCAGTAGAAGTTTCTCGGATGACTCCTCCTTTTCCTGCTTTGTTTTCTCCACTTGTTGAAATGCTTCCTGAAAGAAAAATCGATTGGATTCGGTCAACATCATTTGGTTGTATTAATCTATTTTCTGCAAGCGTATGAAAGAGTCATATAAGTCAACAGTTCAAGTAGTAGTTGGAATCAAGAATAGAGGTCTAGCAACACAATTCTGAGATCAACAAAAACGATTCTTCATTTACACAAGAAAATTTACACTTCGCGGGAGCTACATAGAAAACAAGAATTCAGATTTTACTATAACTAAACTAATAGTAATAAATAAGAAATAACAGTTTCTTTTAGAAAAAAACAAAAGGAAAGAAAAGCCATAGATTTGCCCTAGACTGATCATCTTTAAGTAGTTAAAACTGAAAAATCTAATCCACCCTTTACATCAACACCTCTCTTCAGGAGAAAATAATGATATTAGCCCTTAAATCAAAGCAGTGCACATCAGCATATAACAATTTATATTGTTTTTCCCTCAGGCTCGGGCGAAAATGGTGATTCATGTAACCCTAAAAAAGATTCGTTCTTCCGTTTTCTAACTTCATGTCCTTAGTTCATGGTTGCTAGTCTTTGTTTTAATCTTTGGATTATTCCGCTGGATATATTTCCTGGTTCTAATCGATTGGAACCCCCATGATGTTAGACTCCTATACTAGCACTATAGCCTAAAATCATGCGGTAGAAGTAGCTATGCTTGGGCACTGATAGAATTTATTGCAGAGAAAGAAATGACGGAAAGCCTGATGTTTCAATCCCCAGCCTGTATGGTACTGGGTTCACTCATGATAATGTCCAGGTAGAATACAAACGGAAACCTCCAAAGTGCGACCATTGTGAGATTTTTCGATATAAAAATGACCCATCTCCATCATCGCTAAGGAGGTTTTAAAGAAGAAAGAGAAAATGCTAGAAGATTATTTTCGGTATTTCTTCAAGCAAATAGAGGCAACAAGGCGGAAAATACACAAATGGGACTTGAATTCATCAAACCTAAGGAAAAATTTGTGGATCACCCACAGAAAAATGCTAATGTTGCAAGTAGTCCACGCTCGCATGTTAAGATTTCAAATGCTTTCATTGCAATCTGATGGGCGGTGCACAAGCTATTCTAAAACCTAATTTGTTTTTTAAAGGACAAGAGTTATAAGCCATTAGGTTAGTTGTCCTTGGCTACAAATTCATATCTTCATTCATGTTTGTTCACTTAGCAATTACTGTTGTTTTGTTTGCAGTAATAGAAAACTCATGTTATCATACTACTATAGCACTAAGCTTTCAATTAACCTTTTTACAAGATATACAAGAGTGAGAACCGACCTGTAATTGTTTAGAAAGTGCAATAGATTCTTCTCTTGCAGAAGCCAATTCCCTTTCCAAATGTTCCTGGCCATATAGAAGTAAAAATGATGAATATAACTTATCGTACAGCAAAAAGCAAAGCCGCTTTTAATATTCGCTTGGATACACATGGTGCTAATGAAAAAGACAATAAGAATACAGTACCTTGGCCTCTATTTCTGCATAATACTGACCAAGAGCAGTTTGAAGATTTAAAAGTTCAACATTTTTTGCATCTACTGTGCTCCTAAGGCTGGCCACTTTTTTATGTAGATCATCAATAACTTCCTTTGACCTCTGAAGTTCATAGTTGTTCGTGGTTTTAACCTCTTCTTGTCCTGCAATTGCCTGATTCAGAGATTTCTCCAAGTCTCTTATATGTGCCCTTAAACTTTCATTATTTTCCCGAAGTCCTTCAATTATCTTGCTGTCCTCATCCATCTTTTCAGAGTCTTCAGACTCCTAAAGAAAATCAGAGCATATCAAGCAGCAATCCAGTGGGTATATGTTTTATAAATATTCATATGATATGACATCTACTTCCATACCATATGGAGTTAAAAACAGCCAGGCAACATAGGTTTAAAGGGTGTTTATATAGCTAAAGAAACAGGTGTGGCATAAACACAAAGATTATTTCAAGAGAAGGATTGCCAGCAGAATATGATATAGATGTTATGATTGCATAACCTTTTCTAATAAATGTTGCTTAAGGCGATTCAGTTGCTGTAAAGCTTTGTCCTTTTCCCGAGAAGTCTCTTTCAAATCTTTCTCCAGCTTTTGCAAGGAAGCCTCCATTTCTTCTTTACCAATAAAACTTCTTGATACCTGTAGCACACAAATTGTATTTGCAAAAATAACATTATGGAGAGAGCAACATTTTGTCGACATATATATACTACTCATTTTACCTGCACGTTGTTTCAGAACATGCTTCTGCTACGATAAAGTTTTGAATACAAACAATATATAATAGTATTAACGTGCACATACATTTGTACTATAATATGGGGCAAAAATTAAAATATATAAACTTTAGAGATAAAAATGAAAATTGGCAAAACTAAAAAGCGTTGTACTATGTACATCTAAACTTGTATAGACAATGCTAGAAAGTGTTGTACTATGTGCATATAAACTTGTATTTTTTCTACATTGCTTTATAGTATATATAAAATATATATATATATATAGAGAGAGAGAGAGAGATTGAGTACGTATAGTCATATATACATATGAAAGGTGAAAAACAGCTTTAAGGCACCATGGTTTTGATGCTACATTACACTGACCTCGTGTGCGCCATTAGCATTCGGGGACAACGATTTACCAGCAACTTCCAAAGCAACCTTGAGTTCATTTTTCTCCATCTATAGATAGCTTGAATAAAGATAATGAGATTTATGATACATTTAATAAGAAAACATTGTGTTCCAAATTTATAAGTATATATATCTTATACTTTTAGAGATTTAACCTTAAGATCATTGTTATCTTTTTCCAAGGATGCAACTGTTCTTTTAAGACCCTCTGCAACATCATTTGCATCTGAATTTTCCTTTCTATTCAACTCCATCTGCAGATATCTTATTTCAGATAACTTTCTGTCCAGCTCATCTCTTATTTTGGTCATCTCTGCTAACATCTGCAAACAGAAGACGAAGTCACAAATTGCATTGCTTTTACCTTCTCTTTCTGAAAACAAAAGGGTGGGCGCGTGTGATTGAACAATTTAACGTAAGATCAGGGATGTGCCAAAATGCAACGGTTTGGTGGTGTAAATCTTAAGACCTATAAATATCAAAATGTAAAACTTACATTTTTTTTATCCGCCTGCAAGGAATTATGTTCCTCCTGCAAAGATTTGTTCACCTTCTGTTCCTCTAGAAATGAATTTTGGCAATCAGACATTTTCACTTCAGTACATGAATAATGTAGTCAAATCAAATCGCCACACGATAATACCTTGGAATATGATTTGCAAACTTGCCAGCTCTCCACGTTCTTTGTCAAGTTCTTCACGTAATTGTTTTATTTGTTGCTCATGCTTTGACTGCAGTGTTGAGAGAGACCTGCTGTTTTCCTCTGGTATATCAGATAGCTCCTAGAAGTTATCATATATCTGTCGTCAAATTCATTCATTATGTACTAAAAAGCACATCATGAAAACTACTTAACTACACGGAAAGGGGAATAAAGGACCAAGCTATATAATCATCTTAGTTACAGCAGAAAAAATCATATATCTGTCGTCAAATTTATTCATTATGTATTAAAAAGCACTTCATGAAAACTACTTAACTACAAGGAAAGGGGAATAAAGGACCTAAGCTATATAATCATCTTAGTTGCAGACTTGCAGCAAAAAAAAAATTTACTACCAAAGATGAATAATATAGTCATCATGAAAAAAAACCATCATGTAACAAAGTTCATTCTTGTATCCATGTGTCTATGTTTAGCAAGCAAGATTTCACATTGCTCATGAAAAATGGACAGTATTTCACATCCCAAAGAAGACTTTGATCCCATAGTCGCCACACATAAGCCAATCTATTTTTCTGGTACTTACAAACTATCAGCAGCATCAATACTTTATCAACAGGAGTGCACAAGCAGCTATTACCTTTTCACTGCTTTCGGAGCTCGAACGTCCCATCTTATTGGTGGATTGTACTAAGCGTGCAACCCCATTTCCTGATGAATCTTCTTTCGACGTGACACCATTCTGTACTCTCTTTCCAAAAGAACGGCTTTTCTGCTGCCAATTGGGTAATAAGAGGCTAACATCAGCACCATTTTATTTTCAATTAAGAAAATAAAATACACACAAAACAAGAGTGGACCACACGTAGCTGAATATAGTGAACAGTTAAGATTCAAATCCCATTGACATGTTAAAGATGTAACATATTTCTCAACAATTGAAAAAAAGATAAAAACTACATATCATAAGCCTACCTTGGATAATGGGCTATTCCCTGACATTTTTGTACTCTCGCTTCTAGATGCATCAAAGTTTTTCTTCAATGAACTATTTTCATCATTCAGACGAGAAATACGATCCTGCATAAAGAAGCTTAAGAACACTGTTAAAGGACTTCCAAAAAAAAAATGGAGCTCTTGCAGCATACAAACATGTTTATAAGTCTAAGAGCAAAGAAAGGAAAAAACATTAAAAGCGTTTGAAGGAAAACATGCTTAGCGGCTATCCATTAAGCCACCCTTTACAGCGCTAAACTAACTTGAAGAAAGTTCAAGCTCGTAATGAACCAGATGCTAGACTAGTTTTCTCCTTGTCTTTTCTGGATTTGTTACTTCATTAACAAACCTATCAGAGCATATCATCTGTACTACCTGTTTCTTCCTAGTTTTATCTTTTACTAGGCTCAGAGTAAATAGCATTATCTATATGACGAGAAACACCGGCCACTCTTTAAACTATCTATTCATAAATTACATACTACGATACATACAAGCTAATCAACCATAAGATATATATATATGTAAGGTTGGTGAATGCTTGTACATTACTGGGGAAAACAAAACAAACACTAACACACCTAATTATCAATATAATAATCAATTTTAACACCTAGGCAGAGAGAAAGAGGACAAATATATTCAGTTTCACATATTATGGCATTTGTATAGCGTAGATATAGTCTGGTTTCCACAATGCAAAGTGTCTAAACTGATTTTCTTACTTCACCAAATTCCAAGTTCCCTAACATGCTACCGTTATTTCATCATTGTTTTGCTCCAGTCTGAATCTTTGGCCACATATATTGATAGCAGAAATCGTCATAGAATAACGACCAGCTTTATAAAACATGGATCAGTACTAGTGACTGCTCAGTCTACCAACAAGATATTACAAGAACATTTCTCAAATACATTACAAAAATTCCCTTTTGGACTTTTGGGATGTACCGTATGAGCTAACTAGACATGATAGTTTTGGGGAAATTTTTTTTCTCAAAGATTGACTTAAGCAAATTAGAGCAACTTTTGTTGAACTATCTAGGGAGTAGCATATACAAAGTTAATGCAAGCATGTGTATCTGCCAAATAACAACTAAACATGTGATTCCCTAAACACAGTCTATGAGGAATGTTCCACTTACCCCAGAGACACTAGTTCTGCAATAAAAAATAATTTATTAACTTTTACTTCTGACATTATACCAGTTTTGAAGCTATGTGTGTGTGCTCCATTGTCCTAATTTCACACAAATGGCCGGTCTGAAGCAGTAAACTTGTTTAGACATGTCTACGACCTATGTCCTGTCTGACTAAGAAACTATTTCCTGTGTGAGTGACCACTAAATGTGATATAAATTTCAGGATGTCAAGAAATAAATTAATGGTCTAATAATAGCTTAATACCTAAACTTTCAACAATTTATCATTTTATTATTTTAAACCTAAAACTATTTTTGGTCATATTTTTACTCTTTAAGTTTAAACAAGCTATCAGTATAACCCTTTGAATTTCTTGACAATATTTGTACACTGTATAAGTGGTAGTTACACTAGTGACTGCACATGCTAAGGAAATACTATTAGGATCCAAATTGGTACCTCTCTCTCTTTAAGTAAAGCTGCATAATTAACCGATAGTGCCTTGATCTGTGCCTCAGATTCCTGAAGTCTCTTGATCTCTTCTTTGTATTGTTCAATCTGTAATACAGCCCATGATTATGATTAAATCATAAAAAGGAGTTTCGTTCCAAAAAAATTGTTTTCTCAAAGAAGTGAATACATAGGAGATGATAGCATTTAACATGACAGCATAAAACTACTAGCAATCCATTCACTAAACTATCACCATACAGCAAAATGTGATAGTCTCTAAACTAAATTTCCAACTCATTCAGAAGCATAACAATATGTAAAATCTGGTATAGACTTAATTAAGTTTCACTAAAAAAAAAATGACTAATTTAACATTATTAATTGAAATCAATAAGCCAAAACTGAAATAATACATCAAGTAACGTGAATTAAGTTATCAGAAAAAGAAACCAGATTGCTAATATCAAATAACCCTAAATTTGGAGAATGTTGTTGGAGAAGCACTAATTATCATCATAACTATAACTAGAGTATATAATCATAACTTACTTTTCTAATCAAACAATTAATTAATTTAAAAAAAGAAAAAGAAAAACTGAAATCCATATATACCTCGGAAGTGGAATGAAGACCATTGGAAAGAGAATATCTCCGATCAGAATAGTTACGATCCGATTGCTGCTCCTCGTCGTCGTCGTCGTGGTGAACATCCAAAGCGATTTTGTTGAGGTTTTCTTTTAAATACGCGAGACTGGTAGTGCCCCTCCACGTCATCTCCGATTCTATAATCGCTATGCAAATATTGTCGGTGTCAAGAGATTCGTGAGGATTTTTATTTTGAGACGGAGCTTGGTATCTTTGTTGCCAGATCTATTTTACGAGTAATATATAGTCAAATGACCGCGCGGTGAGACGATATGATGGGGTGATACAATCGATTACACGGGTGATAGGTAATATGGTAAGAGAAATGCTAAATTTACAAACAAATGTTTACAAACATTGTTTACAAATATACGTGGCCCAATAGAAACCACTAAAATTATTTTAATTTTCTCTTTCTTCCTTTACCTTTTTTATTTTATTGGTCCACCTATGTTTGTAAACAATGTTTGTAAATATTTGTTTGTAACTTATATCATGAATAATGAGATGGTCACAAGTAATATAAGAAAAAAACCTTATACACTTGCCACTCCTTAAAGTCAAACTTAATATCTATGAATAAAAATCAGGATAACCTTTTCATAGTCTTCAGGTAATTACAAAATAATTATATAGCCTATTTTATTGTATATAACTTATGTTATTTTCTTATATATAAAACAAAGTTAACAAAGTTATATATTATTTGTAATGTTAGTCTTATGTTTCTATATATTCATTTATTTTTTTTATTCTTTTTTATAAGGCTAAAACTCCAAATATAACATTAAAATAAAAAGAAAGTTACATTGGATCAAAGTTGTGTAAGAGAGAAAGAGTTGTTGCTTTCATGTAGTCTCAGCCCCTATTATTATCGATAAATATATAAAATAATAAAAGTTATCTATATTAGATTGAACTCTTTTTTCCTTCAAGTGTAAATGAAATTATGTAAAAGAGTAAAATCAACATGAAGCTTCATATTGTGGTTGATTAAATTTTCAGTTTTTCTTTTTTATTTTCCGTCAATGGTGATGTGTTTGACTAGTTCATGTGTAGCTTCATGTTGATTGTAATATTTTCTTTTTAAAGGGGGTCAAAAGTTTGTTTACTTTCATGCTATGATTCTCGTACTCATTAGTAAGAACGAATAAAGGACCAAAAAGGACATCAAAAAGCAAATTCTAAAACTTATAATATATATTTTATCATTTATGTCGGTTAAACTTGGTTTGAGTTAAATATCAAATAAGGGTGGTTCAATTTCTAATTAACATATTATATGGAATGTTTGGAAAAAAAAAACATATTATATGGGCGTTATAATAGTGGTGTTAAAAACTAAAAATTTTCTTTTTACAAAAAGAGTGTGGATTATTTGCATGCGATAAGGATTTAGCTTGTATTGTTTTTTTTTTTTTTTTTAACATTGAAACGGAATTTTATTAATATGACAAGTCCTAGCGAGAAGCTAGGAATTACATATAGATTTAGCTTGTATTGTTTTAACCGGGTCTGATGCTACTAACAAAAAATAATTTAATGACATTTTTAAACTCATTTTTTAAACAGTAATGTTCTTTTTTAGCTCACATTATTCTCAAATAATCTTAAGGGTTTTGTTAAACAAAGTCTTAAGGGCTTTCACTAAGGTACATTAGTTAGTTGTACACATACCATAAAATTTAAAAGGTCGACATTTAATATAAAATGTATAACTTTTTATGCACGTTAAGTAAGGCTTCACTTAGTATTTTCCTAATCTTAAATACATTTGTACCAACAATTGTGATCGCCAGCAAACAAACATCATATATATATAAAAAAATTATTGCATTCTTACACGAGTACTTACACTAGATTAAGTTGGCAATGAGATAACTTTAATTGAAATAGAATATCAAATAGTTGTCAAACAATTACATTTAAGGATTAAAAGGTAAATTGACTATATATTTTCTTTAATGTCTTATTGTAAGTAAAGAACTTCAATAAATATCAACGTATGTGACATACAAAGTTTATTTCAATGTAGGTAAATGAAATCTAAAAAAATATTAATACAGGTAATAT
>JANDBE010000042.1:879181-905015 GCA_024320915.1 Erigeron philadelphicus | reverse complement strand
ATTAGGAAATTACTTTAATGTCAAAACTATTAAAATGGGTTAATTTCTTTTACCTTAAAATTTTGGGGTGTTACATATTCCTACGTCGAAGTTGTGTTATAATAGTTGTTACATATTGGCTTTGATATTTTTTACCCTTGAAAATGTATCATGAAGTTTTGTTATTGTTCGTTCATACGAATGTAAGCATGCGTTGATTTCTCGCAAGGTTTTCAAAATAGTCTACGAATTTATTAAGGTTTATAGTGATTGAAGTAGTTAGATAGCTAGACTGGGATTTTGTCTAGTTGTGTTAAGAAATAGAAGCATTATTAGTTACAACAATAGCTATTTTAAGCGATGTAAAACAGTGAGTTAGGTGCATAGTTGAAGTGGTAGAATATCAAAAGTTGTAGAATAGTTTCTCAAAGAAGAAAGATGGTGTCTCATACTTATGTTGACTCCAAAAAGTCAACGTGACTACATTAATTGAAGTTTTATTTCATACAACTCATTCTCTACATATATAGTTTAATTATTGGATCCGTGACAACCCAATTATAAAATTAATATGGTATGGATGTTAGAGATTAGAGTGTTTAAATGGATCACAAGTAGTTGATAAACGACGTGACAACTCGGTCACAAAACCCCCCACTTTTCTAGATTAAACATAATACTATTATTAAAATTGATAAGCTAGCTCTTTCCTTGTGTTTGATCTTGGACTTACTGGTAACTATATTATAAACAACAAGGTACAGTGCCTATGTGTAATAGTCTAGATATTGGTATAGTCTAGTTTAATAAATTTAAAACATGGTTGATTTTCATGAGCAAAAAGATTAAATAAAAGTAAGGTGAAAATTACACATCAGTTACTCGATTACTTAAACTTGTAAATTGGGATTATTCATTTCAATTCAATAACACATAATTTCTAAATTCTCTCTCGATTGCTTCCGATTTCTATCTGTTCATATGGTATGAGAGCGTATAAATCGCTCTTTTTGATATATTCCGGTTGTTATTCCGGCCACCGGGGTTTCGATTTCGCCATTATTTCTGGTCACTGAGTATGAAATTGATCGATTTGGATCAATTTTTTTTGATTCAATCGTTTTTGTTGGTGATTTTCATCGATTTGCTTCGAATTTAACCTAATTCATACTTCAATTTGTGATTGAAATCTTTTAATAGAAAATTCAAGAATTTAGGTCATTTCTTGTGAGAATTAAATAATTTAGGTCATTTTTGTTGTAAAAATGGCAGTTACTGATTCAGTGGAAACTCCAAAAGCTCCAGATTCTTCTTCTCAACGACAATCTGTTGAAACGGCTGCTGATGTGATTGGAGAACCCACCACCATAACTCGCCGACTACCGCTTTAACCAACAATCACAACTGCCTGAAACCACCACCAATGCATTTTGTGACGAGTTGTTGTTTTTGGGTTTCATCATTCATCTACATTTTCATGTCGTGGTTTGTTGAAATGTTGGGTTATGTCTTTCATCTTGATAGTTGTAAACAAAAGCTAGTAAGTTGGGTTTGATAGAGTTTTCTTTTATATTCACAAAAGAAAAAGAAAAACATAAGGATTTATCAATGCCATTAGTTTGGGTTTTGCATGTGTATATTGAAAGACTCTATATGTTGGTTTGGGTTTTAGGTTTTACATATATATTTTGAAATATTTAGATAGTTTTTTTTTTATTTTTGTTTAATAAGTATTATATTTATTTGTGATTGTGATATAAAATGGTTTTCATGGGTTTGTTCATGTTATTATTTATTTTGGGAGGATTAAATTATGATGATAATGAATTCATTAGAGCATCTCTCCAATGATGAAAAACTTTTAAAGGCTTTTTCTTCTTGTTACCTCATAAATCCATTAACTTCAACCCTTATAAAAAGTCATTTACTCCAATGGTAACTTTTTCTAAAGCTTTTTTTTTGATTAAATAACCTTGATTTGAAAAAAAACTTTTGCTCAATAGCTTGATCATTGTAAAGCTTTTGCACCCAATGGTGTCAAGCTTTTGAAAGACTTTTTTCATTCAATAAAAGATTTTCATCAAGCTCCATTGGAGATGCTCTTAGTGATGTGTGGAATGAGGAAAGAGAAGAAAGAAAATATGAGTAAGAGAAAGGCAAGTCAAAGAAGAAAGACGAAGGAGAGGTTGTTTTATTTGTAAATGGACTAAAATAGCCTTATGTGCAATGCACATGAAAGGGTTGACAGAGACTGACAAACGGACGTTAGGGCAAAGAGTATGTTATGATACACAAAGTCACCATACAGGTATGTAATGAAATGAAAAAATGAGAGTGACGAAACTTAATAATATGACATACCCCAGGGTTATGTAATTAAATTTTTCTCAAAATAATAATTATAACATTAAGGTACTATTAAATTTAATACGACCAAAGCAGTTAAATTTCCATTCAAAAATGGGACTAAAAGTTAAGTTTGACCACTTTATGTGAAAGATTCAACCAATGTAAAATTTAAGAAAACACAAAATTGATTGTAAACATTTGCAATGAACGTGGAAAATTATAAGTATATGAAAGGGTGTCATTTAAACTTAATCACATATTGTCACTTAATTGATTGTAAATTTAGAATAATGTAATGTGAATTTCTTTATTGAAAAATCATTAAATTACTTAACACCTTTTATCAAAAACTTAAAAGAAGGATCTCTTAATCACATTTAAGAGCAATCATTATCATATTTAACACCAATTATACAAAATCAAGAACAATCGCAACCAAAAAATGCTTTCAAGTGAAAGTGAAAAAGATACCATACTTAAAAGTGGCGGAACCTCGCTCGCAACAAATTGTTGTTGTTGTTGTTGTTCTTGGACCGACCAGAAATAATTTCTGCTCGAAATGAAGTTTTATATCTAAAAAGGAAAGATTCGTGACTGTAAAATGTGTTTTAGAAAAAAAAAATATAAGATTGCATAATCGAAAGTAGGTTAAAGAAAGTGATTTGGGAAAATTAAGTTGCGGGAGAAAAAAAAACACACAATGTAAGTGATTCTAGAATCTGCCGCACGATAGGAGCGAATCTCACCACATTTGGTAATTTTTAAAAAACAGTTTGTAAATGCAAGGCTTATAGTCTATAATTTCTTAACCCAAAACGTAAACATAAGTCCAATACTAAAGATACCCAAACCTGAAAGCTGAGAAAACTCGAGGATTATGCCATGTGGAGGCTTTTGGTGACCGCCCAACCATTGATTTGTTGAGTTATTTATGCGGGTAATTGAACAATATTTACTCAATTCAGATTACCCGTACGAAAAAAAAAGAGTATGATTAAAAATAATCATTTTTTTAAGTACTTTAAGTTTTAATGAAACACACATATAAGGTAAACTGGTAGTTAAGAAACCTGATTTCCTTATATAAGATTTCAAGTTCAAGTCTCACCGGTTAATATTTGTTAATATTTAAAAATGACCAGGGTGATGTTTAGGGCTGTCTTCGAGTCGAGCTTTTATCGAGCAACTCGAGCCTGAGCCCTAAATTTAGGTTCGAAATAATTATCGAGTCGAGTTGGAGCTTTACACAGCTCGACTCGAATAGTTATCGAGCTCTTCGTGCTTTCAATATTATTATCATTATATTTATATATATTATCTTTAAATAGTAAAGTTCAAATTCTATGAAGGCTATTTATATATTTTCGAGCTTTTAGAGTTTCGAGCTGAGATCGAGCCATGTTTATAGATAGAAACCAAGCTAGAGATATATTGTAGGTATAACGAGTCGAGATCAAGCCATATTGTAGGTATAACGAGTCGAGCTCGAGTCACACACTGAAAGCTCGTTGAGCTTTCAGGCCAAATTCAAGCCTACAGAACATTTTTTGAACCGAGCTCGAGCCATATATAGATGAAAAAGAAGACCAGGGAGGAAGATGTAGTACCTAGAAAGAGAGATAAAGAGAATTTAGTATCAGAACAACAATGTGGGTTACAACGATTAAGGTTGAGACCCTTATAAATAAACTAAGTATAAAGGTATAATGGTCAATAGACATGACTATATATATATATATATATATATAAGTTTTAGGTAAAATAAAACAAATATTAAAGTAAAACAAATAAAACAATAAGTTTCTCTCCATTGAAAATCATCGTGCATCATGAAAATTATCGTGCATCAATTTTTTCGTGAATATTTGTGCATCAATTTAACCATGATTCAAGATCTTGTATTATTTGGTTTACTTTAATATTTGTTTTACAAAAAAATATATTTGTATTTAACATTTTTTCAACACCAAAAACTATTGTTTTATTAAGTGGACTGATTAATGTAGATTCAAATAATTATTGTACAAGTAGTGATGCTAGATCAATAAGTTTATTAGCAAATGAGGTTGGTGATTTATTACTAAAGTCTTTAACCTTTATCATAGAATTCCAATTCTATTTACTATATTGTAGAACATTCATTTATATATTTTAAAAAGCAAGTTTCACTCCCCTTACAAAACAACTGTTCATTCAATAGTAACTTTGTACAATTTCTTAAACAATACGCATAAGTCGCTTTTGCATATAAATACACTGCCTTTTTCTCTTCAATTATCTTCTAGAATTTCCTCTAACATCTATTTCCCTGTCTCACAATCACTTCTATCAAGACATTTTACTTTTCTATCTCACAATTTCTCTACACCTCTTTTTAACTTTTAAGGGTCAAAGATGTTGATATTGTTGCCTTACATTGGGAAAGGATGGTCAGTGTATTGTAAATTCGGTGATGTGATATTGATTCCACTTTGAATTTCAATTTACATGATGATTTACAGAGTAGTATGTATATTTTGACTCCAACATAAAAGTCATGTCATGATGCGTTGTTTCGGGATATCTTTTAAGTAAGTTGTAACTCCGCACAAAGGTTCAACCCTCATTAAGATTTCAGATGGCTTTTGAGAAAACAAATTTGCAATGCATTCTGTATCTAAGATTGCATTTTGACTCAGCTTACACAACATATTACTCTTTAATTTCTCTTTGTTCATCGATACGTTTCCTTAAAAGATCGTTACCCCGCCGCAACACGCGGATAACAATCCTAGTTTTTAAAAAAATTCAAGTTCTTATTTTTATACGCTAACAAGGTTTTTAATTTAGTAGACATTAAAATTCTTGACCCTTTACAAGTATATTAATTTGCAAGTTTTTCTAAGAATTCTTTAAATAAGAAAATAACATTTATATCTTTCGATCAAACGACAAAAAAAAACATGAAAAAACCGCCGTGAAGCGTAGAGCAGATTTCTAGTATAATTTAAATGTAAAAGTAATAGTTATTCGTTTTTTTAAAAGAAATTAAGTGTGTTGGAACATCTTCAATGAAAGGCTTTTTTTTTTTTAAGGAAATAAAAACTAGTAGGGGTTTATCTTGAGTAAAATCAAAATTTAAATAACCATAACATTTATTAGTTTGACTACTTTTGGAATTGCTTTGACTATCTATACATGTCTGAACTCTTTTTGCTATTTAAAAGTCAAAATGCACCAACCACACCAAAAGACAAACTTATCCTTCATTTATCTAAAATCCACCGTTCTTTTCTTATTCTTAGTAAGGTTTATTTGGTAAAATCCACCAACCTATCCGTCATTAGGCCTAATTATTCTTTGACAAAAGGATTAATTAGATCAAAGTTATCCTAATCCACCCCCTTATCTACTACAAACTTTCCATTTTGACCCCCCTGTAGTTTACTCATCATCATCACCAAAAATAAAAATTAAAAATAAAAATTAAAAAAAGAGTCAAAAGCCCCAATCTGTTTCTGTATCTAATATAATACACACACGATTCGTGTTTCTCAAATTACAAATCCCTAATCTTTTTCAGACAAATTTTGATTCGGCATACATAATTACATAAACGTTGCAAATTTTGAATCGTGTTTCTCAAATTACAAAACCCTAATTTCCCAATTTTATTCAAAACCCTAGTTTCACTGACATCCCAATTACAAACCCTAATTTTCAAAATTGAAAGTTTTTAGCAACTGGGTATTGGATGTTTTGAACTTAAATTAGGTTTCTTTCATAAAGCTTCTTGCTTGATTCAAAGGTATCATTAATTTTGAATTGATGTTCAAGATTCTCATGCTACTAATATCTTTTGATTTTTTATGTTTTAATTTGGATAGTGGGTATTTAAATTTAGTATCTTTTTTTTTTTTCTTCCTGTTATGGTGTTTATAAGCTGAACTTTTTGAGTATAGTTAGAACTCGAATTAGCTCGGTGAAGATGTAAAGTTTTATGCTTTTATAGTGTATGATGAAAAATGTGATGATCAATGTGATCTGATTGATAAAGTAATGTTTTTTGTGGAAATTAGTGATTATAGACTTCGGAACTTTATATACATGGTTTTTTGTGCCTAGTTATGTAGCCGAAAGTCAGGAGATTAGGGTGCTTATTTAAAATATAATGTTAAATCTTTGTGGATAACAATAAGTTGAATGTTAGGGTATTTTTAAAGTTGGATACTTGTGTGTCTGGATTCATGAGCTGAAACCTTATGATGCCTGGATATGTTTACTGTTTTTGATCAGTAATTACTAAGTTGGAAATTTGGATCTATTTTGTGATAAGTTTATGCTTATGGTTAACTTAGCTGGCGTCATTGGTTGTACTTGAAAAGCATCTGTTTTTTTAGGTTGTTAACGCATCGTGTGTAATACTAATGTTATGTTCCCTCACATAATTAAATTTTTTTCCAACCTTGGGTGTATGTGTCGGGTTTGTGATTTCAGAAGTTTCCAATTTCGAGGCTGTTTAGTTGACGTTATAATTCCCATGCTGGTCTGTCCCTGTTCTTGCTCTCTTTTTAATGCCGTTCAGTATGGAGATAACGAGCTTGCATGAGCTGATATCTAAGTGCAGTTCATACAGAAAACATAATGTAGAATTTATATTTATAGTGTAAAAGCATTGTGTGCATTGCTTAATTGAGTTATGCACTTAAATATCACGTGCATATATTTGTCATTATGTGAAATGAATCATATTCGGATAAATTTGTGTTATTAACAAGTAACAAGCTTGATGTCATCTTGTATATCAATAGTTAACCTTGCATTTTATGATGCTTATTAGATTATGTAGCGTTTGTATGTTCATTTCCAAAAAAGTAACGTTTGTATGCTAGTTATCACACTTTAGGAAAAATCAAAATGTGCCTACGTGTTGTCTTGTGAGTAATCACTTTTCTTATGAATGACCAAGTATTTGTAATCTAATACAATTAAATGGCCCATCCAATCTAAACTATTGAGTAATTAAATACCACGTTGAGCCATCTCTTGTTGTTACAACTTACTGACTTAGATTTTAATGTAAGTCCAGATTTTGATTCCCTTCCAACTCCAGTTTGTTTAGTTTTGTAAATGCTAGACTCAACTGTAGCTTCGCTCTATTCTGTATACATAATTGTGTTTTTTACATGTCAGTTCTTCCTCAATCGCTAGTTCCCAGTTCCCACAGATGTTAGCCTATGCTTTTTTTTATATTTCAAATAGAACTTTGATAAATAGGGGATCTATTAGTGTTTTTGAAGGTTTTTCTAGATAGCTTCGTTCAATTTATGTTATATATGCTGCTTGGATTACTTGGTTTTGGCAAAAGTACATATTTGAGAGATAATGTATTGCTGTATCTAATGCAATTTCATAAACTTTGAATATTGCAGTTATTCAATGTGTGAGACAGTATGCAGGTCATAGTTTGGAGAAATGCAAAGGTATCATGCTACCAACTGCACTAGTGCAGTCAATAGCAGTGCAGTTGGTGGCTCATTAGGCAGGGATACTTCCCGAGCTGAGTCGTCTTCTCTCCCAGCTAATTATCCAATAAATCGGTTTGCATTGTCCCTTCATATCTCATCTTAATAAATACGTCTTTTGATGCACAATATTATAACCATTACTGTATCTTCTGTATCATATTTGCTTTTCAAGTGTGTTTTTTATTTAATGGCAGTCCCATATGGTAATGTTGTCGAAATGACTTGTGTTATATGTTTTTCAGGCGACCTTCACAGCCTGCACCCTACAAATTGAGGTGTGAGAAAGATCCCCTGAATTCTAGGTAATTTATGTAATCATGAGAAAATTTTTGATGTCGTCTTTCTAAGTTTCACCCCTTTTTGTACTCTTTTGTATTAGATGATTATAAGACGTCGACAAGGATTTAATTATATATTGATATAAGCAGTATCTTTAATTTTCACTTTGGTTTTATATATTTATATTGATTGCCACATTTATCAAAAAGATTTATTGGTTACCATTTTGGTATCCTCTTATACTTCTAACTGTTCTTGAATTATTTCTCTCTTCTGTCAGGCTCCCACCGCCTGACTTTCACCCTCCGACTACAAATTGCCCAGAGGAGACCCTTACAAAGGACTATGTGCTTTCTGGATACAGAGAGACAGTTGAGGGGCTTGAGGTATTCCATAAATTATGATTGATTTTCGTTTTGAATAATGTTATGCATATCATATGATGCTTCGTTATTATGTACCGTTATTTTATTCCATTAGATTTGTGCCTTTATCATTTCTGTTGAGTTTTCAATGACCCCTTGCTTATTTGTGATTTGTAAGTCACCTATGTTGCCAACCAATTTGAATTTCTCTTGCAGGAGTCCAGGGAGATAACTTTATCACAGATTCAAACTTTCACCAAGCCTGTAATCTTAAAGTGCAAGGAGGTAAATTCTTTGTAATTGTGATATCTTTCTATTGAACCAATTTTATTACTTTATTATGACAGTAGACGTTTGATTCCGCAGGCAATCAGAAAATATCACCGAGCAATCAATGAATCTCGTGCTCAGAAACGCAAGGTATTATGTTTCTTTACTTGGTATAGTGCCACTGCTGATGGAGTCATAGAATTATATGACTGCCAATTACACACACACACACACACATTCATATATCCATAATCCATATGTAATATTATGTTGAGGGCCTGAAGTGTACATATATGTTGCAGGCTGGTCAAGTATATGGAGTCCCTCTTGCTGGTAATTTATTGAGCAAGCCCAGTGTTTTTCCAGAACAAAAAGCCAGTGGTGAAGATTTTAGGAAAAAGTGGATTGAGGTTCGTCTTTCTACGCTTTTTGGGGGCATACGGTGTTATATTTTTTCACACTTGCTTTTCTGCTACTTAAAATTTTACTTTTGTTTTTACATTTTGCTTCATGAGTTGCTTACATGCACATTCTATAACTAACTGAAGATGCATTATATATGCCCAATTAAAAAAATGCTCTTCAAGTGGTAGAACTTAGACTTGGTATCTGACACTTTTAAGCCTTACCCTACAGGGCTTGTCTCAACAGCATAAACGTTTACGGTCCCTGTCTGATCATGTTCCCCATGGTTATAGACGAAAATCACTGTTTGAAGTCCTTATCAGAAATAATGTACCTCTACTAAGGGCAACTTGGTTTATTAAAGTAACGTATCTAAATCAGGTATGTAAAATTTTATTTGGATAATCTTTTTTGGCATTTTTCTAGTTCATGGAATGTGGCAGATCATTATTTGATTTTCCAGGTTCGGCCTGGGACTTCTAGTACATCTTCTGGCTCAGCTGACAAAACTCGGCTTTCCCGCTCAGAGCAGTGGACAAAAGATGTTATTGAGTATTTACAATATCTCCTTGATGAATTTGTTTCTAAAAACAATTCTCATTCTACCTTGCATTCTAAAGACCGATCACCCCAATTTGCTTATGGCGGGTCCATCCAGCACAAGAATGACTCTGTGTTGACGCTTGATGGTGATGAACCTTCGTTACATTTCAAATGGTGGTATGTGGTGCGAATCATACAGTGGCACTATGCAGAAGGGTTGCTTCTTCCTTCTTCGATCATTGATTGGGTTTTAAATCAATTGCAGGTGATCTTATTGGCTTTTTTAATGATGAACCTGTATTATTTTGCTAGCATATGATTATTTGATAGTACCATTTTTTTCTCTCAATCGACTAGTGATAGATCATAACCGGAATTGACTCATTCGTAAGCAAATTGGTTAAAATTCTAATCTCTACTTGCATCCTGCTCTTCTACATAACATATCGTTTTTGTCATTTTCAGGAGAAAGAATCACTTGGGATATTGCAATTGCTTTTGCCTATCATATATGGTGTTATAGAAACTATTGTCTTATCTCAAAATTATGTTCATACTCTTGCGGCAATAGCTGTTCGTTTTATCCAGGAACCGTCTCCAGGTGGTTCTGATCTTGTGGATAATTCTAGGCGGGCATACACTATATCTGCTCTCACTGAGATCCTTCGATATTTAATACTTGCTGTTCCGGATACTTTTGTTGCCTTAAATTGCTTTCCCTTGCCATCATGCGTGGTGTCAAATGCAGCAAATGAAGGTAGTATGATAACTCGGGTTACCAGGGAAGGTGGCACTAAACACGGGCCTTCCTTATCCATTGATACAGTTGTTTCTTCAATTCATAAATGTGCAATAAATCTTGCAAGAGCAGCAAGACCTGGACATCGGGTTCATGGTGTGGCCAAAGCAGTTAATGAGTTAGATAAAACACTTATACATGGAGATATCACAACCGCTTACAAGTGCATGTTTGAGGATTTATGTGATGAAATAGATGATAAAAGGTGGACATCAGAGGTCTCTTTGTATTTAAGGTCATCTCTCAAATGGATCGGCACAGCTAGCTCTTCCTTACTTTGTTCCATATTTTTTGTTTTTGAGTGGGCAACATGTGACTTTAGGGATTTTAGGACTGCCCCCCCTCATGGTATTAAATTCAGTGGCAAAAGAGACTTTTCTCAGGTATATGTTGCTACTCGACTTTTAGAGATGAAAATGAGAAATATGCGTAGTTCAAGCAAGTCAAAAGTAAGTAAAAAAGTCAAAGATCTGTCACATTTTTTTCAAAGCCCTGGCCCGTTACATGACATTGTTGTGTGTTGGCTTGATCAACACCAAGCCGAAAATGGCGAAGGTTTTAAGCGTGTTCAGTTACTCATAAATGAACTCACTCGATCAGGAATCTTTTATCCCCAAGCCTATGTGAGGCAGCTTATTGTGAGTGGAATCATGGGTCGGAATGACTCAGTTGTTGACTTTGATCGAAGGAGGAGACATTATAAACTCCTGAAACACCTTCCCAGTTCATATGTTCAAGGTGCACTTGAAGAAGCACAAATGGCCGAGACATCTCTTATTTCAGAAGCCATGCATATTTACTCAAATGAACGTTATTTTTTGCTTCATGAACTTTTTGACCTTCCAAAGAATATCAACTCTTTGCATAAGCAGAAAACGAATCAAAAGTTCGGAAAATTTCAACGGAAAATACCGTCATCTGCATCGGATTTGTTATCGAATAAAAAGATCAATAGGGCTACCAAGATTGATGAACTTATGAATTCAATTGCGGTGCTGCTCCATTTCCCAAGTTCCCTTTCTCCCACGGAGAATGGTCTTGATGAGTCACCTGGTATTAAACGGCCCGCCGGGCCAGTAGTTATTAGTGAAGGAACACCTGGATGTGAAGAATGCAGGAGAGCGAAGAGACAAAAAGTAGAAGAAAAGAATCTGTATCTGTCTGATGATGAGGATGTTTGGTGGGTTAAAAAGGGCCTTAAGTCATTGGAGTCTTTTAGAGCAGATCCACCGATCAAACCAGTAAAACAAGCCTCAAGAGGCAGACAAAAAACAGTCCGTAAGACTTCAAGTCTTGCTCAGTTAGCAGCTGCCAGAATCGAGAGTAGCCAGGGTGCATCCACTAGTCATGTATGTGATAGCAGAGTAAGTTGTCCTCACCACCGAAACAGTAACGATAATGATGTCCTGAAAACGACGGATTCAATCAGAAGTGTCAATTCTGGAGATATCTCTTCGATTGGAAAAGTTTTGAAACATGTACCGTTAGATGAGAAGCGGGCTGTTGTAGTGTGGTTGATGGGTATTGTGAAGCAGCTTGTTGATGAGGCTGGAAAAATCCCCGAGACTTCAGCAAAAGTTGGACCGTATGGTAGGAATTTCCCGCCTGTTGATGATAAAGGCTTGGGAAAATGGAAGCTTGGTGAAGATGAATTATCCACCATCTTGTATTTGATGGATGTTTGTGATGATTTAGTTTCTGCAGCCCGGTTTCTTATTTGGCTGTTGCCTAAAGTTCCTATTAACCCAATTCCTCCGGTCCATGGTGGGAGAAATGTTATGATTGTACAGAAGAATGTTGACAATCAACTGTTTGTTGTTGGGGAGGCACTGATCTTATCATCTCTTAGAAGGTTATCCCTCACTCTTCGTAATAAGTAGTTATTTGTAGAGGTGGTTAGATGGGGTGTGGGTAACGTGTTCGTATTGAAATGGCAAACAGGTCTTTTGTAATGTGGGTTTACATGTTCGTTGTTAAGTTAGGTTGACATGTAAAGGGTTTTTTGTTCAATATAAGAAAATATACAATTAATGTGGCAATATTGACAATTAATGTTGCAATATTGACCTAAGGGGTTGTATGCATCAAAAGTAGCGTTTAGTGTTCTTCAACCAGCTTGACCCATTTAACTTTTAGCTGGATTTTGTAATGACCCACTTGAGAACAAAACATTGCCCAGATCATCATCTGTACGTAGGTAAACGCGTTAAAATTGGCACCTCTAAGTATATGTATCCATATGTACTATCAATTCCATTTTTAACTGTAATATGACCCACTTGAGAAAAAACACGGCCAAGATCAACTCAGTTTTTAGTGAATGCGTCAAATTTTGCCATCTTTAGTTAATTGTATACATAGCCGCATTCCTCTGTAAAGCTTTTTTTCATGTTATATTCTATTTTAAAGATGTTGAGAATCCTTTTCTTCAGGTATGAAAATATACTTGCTGCAGCTGATCTTATTCCAGAAACATTATCTGCCATGATGCATCGTGCTTCCGTAGTTATGGCTTCCAATGGGCGGATTTCTGGTTCTATAGTTTTAGTCTTTGCTCGTCAGATGTTAAAAAAATATGGGCATGTAGTGAGTGTTGTCGAATGGGTAAAGAACTTCAAAACAACATCTGATAAAAGGCTTGTTATGGAACTCGAATCAGGAAGATCATCAGATGGAGAATTTGGTTTCCCACTTGGAATTCCTGCTGGAGTCCAAGATTTTGATGAGTTCTTACTTAAAAAGATTAGCGGTGTTCGTATTTCTAGAGTTGGTTTGGGCATGCGGGATACTGTTCAAAGACTCATTGATGAAGTCAGTCCTACGCCTTATGGTCAGGAAAAGAAGTCTTTTGCAGGTGGCCCTTTGAAAAGAGCAAGTTTAGAGAAATCAGATGATGCGTTCCCGATAGCTCAACAGGTTGTAAAAGGGCTATTGGATTGCATGAGACAAACGGGAGGTGCAGCGCAAGAAGGTGACCCGACATTGGTTGCATTTGCGGTTTCTGCAATTGTAAGTAATGTCGGGCAAGTGATTGCTAAAATGACTGATATATCTCAGAATTCATTAAACTTCGCGAGATACATCTTACGTATTCATCTTACATGTCTGTCCCTACTAAAAGATGCACTTGGAGAACGCCAAAGTCGGGTTTTTGAAATAGCTCTTGCTACTGAAGCTTCGTCTGCCCTAGCCCAACTTTTCTCTCCTCCAAAAGCTGCTCGCGGTCAGTTACAACTATCTCCCGAAACCCGTGATTCCATATCTAATGAAAATTTGAACAGTGCTGGTAAAACTACATTTTCTAAGCTAGCCAAAACGACTGGTGCAATTTCTGCGCTTGTTATTGGGGCTGTTCTTCAGGGTATTGTTAGTCTTGAAAGGATGGTAACAGTTTTTAGATTGAAAGAAGGGCTAAATGTGATTCAGTTTGTAAGGAGTACAAGGTCAAACTCAAATGGAAGTGTACGGTCTATAGGTGATTTAAAAATTGATAACCTGGTTGAAGTTTCCATACATTGGTTTAGGGTCCTTGTTGGGAATTGCAGGAGTGTTTCTGATGGATTCATAGTTGAGATCTTGGGTGAATCTTCTATTGTGGCATTATCAAGAATCCAACGAATGCTTCCTGTTAACCTTGTTTTCCCACCCGCTTTTGCTATGTTTGGATTCTTGATATGGAAACGGTTCATTCTCAACGCAAATGTTATGGCTCGTGACAACATTTCACAGCTATTTCAATCTTTAACAAGTGCTATCACAGATGCCATAAAGCATTTACCCTTCCGTGACGTGTGTCTCAGAGATTGTTCTACATTATATGATATCGTGTCTGCGGATACAAGTGACTCTGAGTTTGCTGCCATGCTGGACTTGAGTGGGCCAGATATGCATTCAAAGATTACGGCTTTCGTCCCTATAAGAGCCCGAATGTTTTTAAATGCCATTATTGATTGTCAATTGCCACATGAAGTTCTTTTCCATGATGATGGGAATCGAGCATCTGTGCATACCGAGTTAAATGAGATGAAGCTTCTTGATAAGCTTGTTCATATTCTGGACACCTTGCAGCCTGCAAAGTTTCATTGGCAATGGGTTGAGCTCAGATTGTTATTAAACGAGCAAGCCTTGATTGAAAAAGTAGAAGGCCGGGACGCTTCTTTAGTTGAAGCTTTGAAATCATTTTCACCAAATAATGAAAATCTTGGGACTTCCGAGAACGAAAATAACTTCATTCAAATGGTCTTGACCCGGCTTCTGGTTAGACCCGATGCTGCTTCTCTTTTCTCTGAGGTTGTGCACCTTCTGGGGAGGTCGCTAGAGGATGAAGTTCTGTTGCAAGCAAAATGGTTCCTTAAAGGCCATGATGTTCTCTTTGGTCGAAAATCAATTCGGCAACGGTTAATTAATATTGCTGAGAGCAAAGGTTTGTCAACTAAGATTCAATATTCAAAACCATGGGGTTGGTGTAATTCCTCTCCAGATGGGCCCGGGCCCACAAAGAAAGGGAATAAGAGGAAGTCTGAGATGATTTCTCTGGAAGAAGGCGAGGTAGTTGATGATGGAAATGGAACCGACACAAAGAGACATTCTAGAACATTCAGCCAAGTTTCAGATGTTGAAGCGTTTATAGTCAGTCAACAACACGTGACCGAAAAAGCGTTAGTTGAATTACTTCTTCCATGCATTGATCAGAGCTCTGATGACTCACGGGTCACTTTTGCTACTGACCTAATTAAGCAGATGAACGAAATCGAGCAGCAGATAAGTACGGTTACTCATGGAGTGACTAAACAGGCAGGAACTGTTACTTCTGGGATTGAAGGTCCAGTGGCCAAAGGGAATACTCGTAAGGGTATAAGAGGTGGTAGTCCTGGATTGGCTAGACGTCCTGCAGGCCCCGTTGAAATGATGCTGCCTTCACCTTCAGCATTGCGTGCTTCGATGTCGCTGCGTTTGCAGCTCCTCTTAAGACTGCTCCCTGTAATCTGTGCTGATGGGTAAGTAGTATGCTGACATCTGTAGTGATAACTTGTATTTTCAATAAAGCTTGAATGATGACCTGATGATATAGGTAGCAAAGCAGGAGGCTTGGTCACAACCTAGTTAAAAAAGGTTTTACTTGTGCAATTTAAAATCTGTCGCCTCGTGTTAGCTGACCTAAAACACCTTGTCCTAATTTTTGTAAATTTGTTTTGCAATTAGTTTCTTGGTGCAAAAATATAGAACTTATGTTAGTTGAAAAGATTATAAGCTTTATGGCATAAATTGATGTAGAAGGTTTTATGCATTAATAATAACTTCGGTTAACTCTTCTGACATGTTTTCTTTTAGCAGATATAAAGATTATAAGCTTTATGACATGTTTTCTTCTGACATGTAGAAGGGTTACAATGGCTGACCAACACCCTTTTTGTCTTTCCTTTCATATCTATATATCTGACTAACTAATATATTAGGATAGGTAACATAACTGTTGCATAACAAAGGATCCCATTTTGTTTAATCAATCAATTGAGGAGGTTGTGTACACCTGAGTATATTTTTACATAAACGATTTTAATATAATACCTCTACTTAGTGTCGACTTGATCCTGTTAAATAAATCCAAGGTTGACATCATTTTCTTAGTAAACATTGAGAAAACCAAGTTTATTTTTCATTATAATAAATGCTTTCTTTTATCCGACATAATTTTCAATTACTGTGTTTAATATGTCAGTGAGCCATCAGCACGTAACATGAGGTACATGCTTGCGCCAGTGGTGCTTCGTCTTCTTGGAAGTAGGGTCGTCCATGAAGATGCAGATGCTTCTAACCCTGCTTCTAAATTTTCCATCAAGAGAGAGGTGGAATCGATGATAGATTCTTCTGCTTCTGTTGATCTTGGTGAAAGTCTCTTTGATCGTTTATTATTGGTGCTGCATGCTCTGTTAAGTAGCTCCCATCCCTACTGGCTCAGGGCAAAGCTTATTTCCAAGTCTGCGTCTGAAGGTTCCAGAGACTCATCACCGTATGATCGTGAAGTCGCAGAAAATTTGCAGGTATGAATCTCGTAAACTTTCAATATTAACATAATCATTCTGTTAGTAACAATAGTAAGTTATGTAGTAAGGGGAGATAAGTTGCAGACTTCATGTACATAAGGTACAACACCTATAAAGCTGTAGTACAACTCCTCAATGCTTGCATATTATGTACCTGCATAAACTAATTTCGTGTATAAATCACTTCTCTACAGTAAAAATTAGTTGAGTTTTTGAAATTAAGTGATGATATGTCTTCATAATTGGATAAATTAATAGATCTCTAGAGATATGGTTTGGTATCCAGGATAACTTGGTGGACCCAAATCCGTATCTTTAAGCAAGGTTGGGTAACTTGTGACTTGGACTCGGCTGGAGAGGGTGTAGTCACGAGTTTTTGGAAACTCAGACTCAACTTGGGGGTACCCGGATTGGGTATATATATTAAATAATTCTATTCGAATTAATAGTAATAGAAAATTAGAAAAATAGATTACAAAGTTCAAACTTAAACATAATTGTTTTCAAACATTTACATAATACTTCGAAGTTCAAACTCAAATGTTTAAAAACGTAAACTTAAACCAATTTAGGGTCTTTTTTGAAGTTTATGTAAAATTTTTGATCATCTTTTACTCGAGTCAGGCAAGTTTGACCTGATTCGGATCAGTTTTACTCGAGTTGGCTGAGTTTGGCCTGTGTTGATCTGAGTGTAATCCAGTGACTGAAATGTAGTCCGAGCCAGCCTGACTCGACCTTTTTGACGACCGAGTCACGATTCAAATCCGTGTATCCAGTCGAGTCAGCCGAGTTTCACAACACCGTCTAAGTTTGTAATGATTTGATATTACTTGCTTCTATTCTGAGACATCCTAAAGAAGATTGTTGCCTTTTACTCGAATAGATTTCATATGTTCAAAGTGATCAATCTTTATATATTTACTAAATGATGCAGAATGAGTTGGATGGCATGCAATTACCGGATGCAGTTAGATGGCGGATTCAGACTGCCATGCCATTTGTTTTCCCTTCTATGAGATTTTCAATATCTTGCCAGCCACCCAGTGTCCCCAATTTCGCACTTGGTTTTCTTCAGCCGACCATATCAATTCCCGGACCAAATCCTGGAAGTCATAGAAACAATCAAGTTTCTTCATCTCGCGTCATTTCAAATGGGCCAGGAAAGGCCACCAAGCCCGTGTCCTCACAACCTGATTCCAGTATAGAGATTGACCCATGGACCCTTTTGGAGGACGGAGCAGGATCGGGGCCATCTTCCATAAACGCAGCTGCAATTGCAGGAAGTGATAATGCTAATCTGAAAGCATCAAGTTGGCTCAAGGGTGCGGTCAGGGTGAGGAGGATGGATCTGACTTACATCGGTGCCATAGATGATGACAGCTGATTATAACTTTTCAAAAGTTAAAATTAAAGTCAGGCCCTGGTTCAGGTAATCATTAACTTGTAAAATTACCATTTTGGGGTCAGGGTCAGTGTCAGCCTCCTGTTTTATGTCCCAACCGGCAACAAGCTGTATTTGGGGCTGATGATATTCTTTCGAGGGCACGGGGTAGTCCAGAATTTACTACGAACAACCAGATGCATTCCTTTGGCTCAGTCCTGGCTCGATGACTAACCCCTTGGACCATAGTGACTCAGTCCTGGACCGTATGGTTCGGAGATTTGTTGTACATATAGGGATATCTGAGCAAAAAGTATGTGAAAAAAAAGAAAGAGAGAATGATGTTCAGCAGTCGTCTGTTTTGTTGGCCCTTTTTAGGAATATCGAGCTGGAATAATATACACACCAAGCTCTTTTAACACTATACTTTCTCTCTCTCACTCACACTGTGTATTATTATCATTATTGTTTGCTCATATGGAGTATGAAGAAGGTAAATCCTTTTCTCCTCAAGTTAGAATCGAATCTAGAGCAATAAACTAAAAAAAGACTTGTGTCTCATGTAGTGTAAGTTAGTGTAAGTTGTACCGTGCTTTGCATTTGACTATTTTTTGCTCTAGATAATTTGTGTTTCGTTGATGCTTTACGTGAAAATGGGTTTTTAAGATGTCATTTCTTGTAATTTGAATGTTCCACCCCAGTTTGGTTGGTAGAACCGCTTGGAAGAGATGTCATTTCTTGTGATTTGAATGTTCCACGCCAAATCAGATGAGATAATTAAAATGGTTGGCCTGATAACCCAAGCACTATTGGCTTATGATAATGGGTTATGCAGTATGTGAAATTTGTTAACCTTGTTAGATAGAATGTCATTAGGAAATGAATTAGTGTCTTCTTTGTGAAATGGTTTGTTGCTCGATGTATCTTAAAATGCAGTATCGTGATCTTAAAAAAGACGTGTGTTTAAGTTCAGAGTTGATAATGTGTGTGTGTGTGTGTAGAATAATGTGAAGTGGTTCCGGATTATATGTGTGGTATGTTCATGTTCATAGGGAAACACGAGAGTTTACAAAGGTATAATGGCTTATCGGACATCTTTTAAACGTTTCAGACCCATGTGTAATGGATTTTTTAGCCGCTAAAAGTTGCATGAGCTTGAACGCAGTTCATATTTTAGCCGCTAAAAGTTGCTTGGAAGTAGAAAACAAATTATTAGGAGGAGGAGACGATGATCATAAAAAATGCAACCCAAATTTACTTGAAGCTTTCTAGTCCTCCTGGCCATCCCTGGGTCCTTTAAGGCTTAGGAGTGGTTCTTTGACTGATGTATAAACCATCCACCCTAAAAATGAGCTTATTATAAGAATGGTATATATAACTAGCAACTATAAATATATTGAAACGATCTTGATAGTATAATCTTTCGAATCAATAAACTTGAGCTTTTTATAAGAATGGCAGTGAGATATGCAACTAAAAAAAGGTTCAATCTGACTATTGACTTAATTTTAACACACCAAAATTTTAAGGTTCAATCCTTTGTCAATCATCATCAACATATGATATATATTCAGATGAACAATATCATCATCATCATCAATTGTATTGTATGTTATGCTTATTGTATATAGTTAAATCTTTATATCTAGCTAGTAGATCACCTTTCTAATTCTAGAGAGACGCCGATAATGCAACAAACACCCCCAATGACAATGAGTAGTATCAACTAACTTTATACCTTGTAAGAATAGACTTACTCTATGCTTAATCAAAAGGTTGTTCGGAGTACTAAGAAAATCAATTAGCCATATAATTGGTTAGATCGACGTCTCGAGTTAGATGGGCAACAATACAACCAGATATGTTTAATGATACGCTAAATTGGACTAACTAATCATCATTTCTATATACAAATAGCCAGAAGAAGAAATTGAGTATGTCTAATTAAACGTACAAAAATATATATGTATTTCTTGCAAAACAACTAAGAGTGTTGATGTTGTTGGTTTGTGACGGATTGGTCTACAAACAATACATCTTCAACCCAATCAACAATATTATATGCTAATCCTTCCAAAACCCTTGAGTAGCTCTCCAATATAGCTTGCCCCACATCCTACAATCATAATCACCATTTCAAACTCACTACAATAGTTGTAAAATAATAATTTCATCCTTGTACAATATTTACTTTAGGTGAAAAAGTAAAATTACTTTAGGTGAAAAAAGCGAGTAAATTGAATATTGAGATGTCCAAGAACCATTTGTACTTGGATACTTTTTTTTTTTTGTCAGAAAATTCACTTACTTTTACATTGTTTTTCACATTTCTGCAATATATACTTTGTTTACCATAGAGAATGAAGTAGTATGATTATTATTAGAAAAACTGATCTGTCCAACTATTTAAAAAATGTTGATAAAGAATGAAAAATAGTTTCATATATGCACTTACTCTGTTGTATTGAATTTTGGTCGTGTCTAGTGTTGTTTGTGCAAGTTTGGGGAAGCGTTGTTTTAGGCTGAACAATAATATTTCCGCTCTTTCGGCTAGCACCACATTCTTTTCGCCCTCCATGTGCTCTTTAACCGATTCCCATGATGAATTTGGAAAACCTGAGCATGCTTTTTGCCTCCATGTGAACATGGAGGCCTCAACACGATCGGCTAACTCAAGGGCTTCATGCTCCGAGCTTATGTTGAGACAATCGAGAAGATGTTCAGGGGAGAATCTGCTTGTGGAAGTCATGTACCGATATATACTATCCCCTACACTTGTTCTGCCACTCTGAATGAAAACAAACACATAAAAGCTTCAAAAGAGTGAACCACAATGAATCAAGTATCTGCATAGCATGTGTTTGAATATAATCATGATCCTTGTGAAAAATGACTAAATGGAAACAATCCTCAAATGAAAAAACACCATAAATGCCAGTTTTATAGTAGTTTTTTTTTTTTTTTTGGTATTTTCTCATAAAAAAGGCAAATTTGCATCAACAAAACAATTACTTGTAAACAGTGCGGTTGATAGAAGGCAAAACCTTAGGAAGGGAAGCAGTATACGTGCGTGGGATTTCCATATCGGCAAGAACACTATTGTTGATAGCCATTGCAGCTTTGTATATTTGATTTGCAGCATCACGTTTCTGTCTCAAATGCTTCTTGGCCGTCTCTGAAAGGCCTTCTGCAGAAACACATGGAACGGGCAGCCACCACTTCTCTTCTTTCCTCCGAAGCCGAGGAGTTTGTCGAAAAGATCCAGTCCCTGAGTGTCCTGACATGCTTCCTTGTTCGTCATACCAAAATTCTGTTTCTTGGAAACTCTCCAATATTTCCTGCAATAGAAACAGAAGATTCGTTTAAACAAATCATTATGATTGAGAAGTATGCTTTTATTGTGGCTAAAGACCCTTTCCTTTACTAATTGAATAGTCATTCGATAAGACGTGAATATGATTTTGTTGATTAAACAACAACAAAAATTACAAAGTGCATTATAATCATGAGTGGTTAATACTTTTACCCAATATGATCACCAAAACAAAGATTGAAAAAGGCCTTACAATGAGAAGTGCATCGAGCTTAATTAATGCGGGAAGGTTGATATCTATATCTGATCTTGGCCTGCTAATCATCATCTGAAAGAAATAAGAGCATATATAATCCATAACAAAGTTCCAACAAGAAAATGCATAATAATCATAATTGACCGACATTTGTATTATTGCAGGCGAGACATCATTGCAAAATAATATTGATCTGTTCTTGCCAAAAAGATTTGCAAGAGTAGACATATTCAAACAAATTGTCAATATGTAAATGGAAGACCATGTCTAGTTGACACTTGCAGATTAACATTTACTAGAACATTTACTTATAATCGTACCTCCATGGATGCTCCGTTTTGTGATGCTGGGACAAATTCAACAATGTAATCACATACAGATAATAAGCAAGTCATTTCCCTTTTCCACATCATCTTGTTATCACGATACAACGGTTCCAATCTCTGGTGCTGCCCAAACATAGAAACTACAGTGTACAAAGGTTAAAAGATGCACAAAAAGAAAAACCTTAGTTTACGTGTACAGACAGTATACTAAAAGAAGTATACTATGTGTAAAATTATGGTTTGGAGACAAGATGATGAGTAGATACCATAAAGATTTGTGATAGCATTAGAGACAGTAACTGCAGTGGAAACGCCTTTGCCACCGCCTGACATATCCTCCCCCAACAAAAGCTTCGAAAATCTTTCTTTCATCATTTCAAGCTCTGCAGCAGCAATAAGCAGAATGTCATGTATACGTTAAACATTAATCTGTTAAATCGACAATGGAATGGATACTGATACTTAACTATAGCCCATCACAATAAATTAATGTTTTAACAAATAAGCTCTAAAACCAACTGCTGATTCAAGTAATAACCCATAAGTTCTTAAAGTCTCCAACGTGGAATTGGGTTGAGTTTGCACCACCCGACCGACAAATAAGAATCTCAACTAAGATTAACAAACTAATTATAAAAAAACTGACCCAAATCAGTAGGTGTTTGATCATTGATGACCTTATGATGATCATCCTTGAGATTAAGATACTTGATTCCTTCAGCAAATCTCGAAAGGGTTGGCCTGCAGTAAGGTGATTTCCTGTTGCCTGGCCAACATACCGGGGAATTTGCCTCTGATGAACAGCTATTGAAATCATGATCAGTTGATGATTGCTCAGAAAAACCTGATGATGAGTTGGTCCTACAATAACCAAAAGAATTATTGTTGTCACTTGCTGGTGTTGTCGGTGCCGATTGATCATGATCATGATCATGATGTAAATCCTCCATGTTTTTATCCTTACTACACAATGTTTTTTAAGTTTGGTCCTAGCTATCTGCATACAATTAAAAATGCAGTTGTTTTGCAAAAGTAAAAAGGTTGTAAAATTCTTTCAGTTTTGAATCACTACTATACTCTGTCATTTGTGTTGTTTAAATAGTTGAACCTTTTCAAGGCTTGATCAGAGCGAACATATTTTTTTATATTTGGTGTGTAAAATACTATTTAATTAATTTCAATAGATTAATACTATACGTTAAGAAAGTCAACACCTAATTAAGCATGATCACAGATTAATTAAGCCCATCGATCGATCAGGTATGGTTGAAAAAGTATATATGATGTCAAAACATAAAGCGTCGGCTGATCGAACACTTGATATATAAGCGTACCGAAAGTATAATATACATATTGGTAATTAACACTCGTCGCTAATATATGTCAAACCGATAGATATATGTTAGGAAGCAGTGATCTTGTCCACTACATAAATTATTAAGAAGGGACCAGCTAGCCAATTAACCATTGAACCTAGCCTAACGCAAAAGTCATCATCTAGCTTCAAGGCTAGACCAGACCCCTACCAAACGGTCCCACGACTCATATATTCTATGTAGTAGAACACGACCAAATTCAATAAATGGTCATTTTGTCCAAAAACTCGTACATTTTGTGTTTTTGTTTTACAAGAAAGGCTCATACGTTATGCATTACAATTATGTTAGAGACCTTAAAAACTTTTTGCTACGGGATTATTGAATATCATTAACATATATGAATTAATTATTTTGAGGAGTTACTAGTTTATGAAGTATGTGAGCTGATTCCTTTTTTAATTAGTGGACCAAAATATGTTTCATCCGTATAACCTACGGGCTAAGGCGAAATTAAAATAAAAGAATGATGTACAAATCTATTACACCCATGACATACAAATAATGAGAAATCCGACAAACTGATCACGTCCATCATGGGATAATTAAAATACTACTTTATATATATTCTATTTGAAGACAAGATCTTTCAAGATATATAATATATTTATACGTTAGGGGTTTCGATGATAGACGTGCAAGCCATTAAAATCGAGTCGGTCAAAACAAACAAGGATCATGAATAGTTGACATGGCCCGGGTTTGACTTCATAAAATAATGCTAGTCAATGCCACTGTTCACATTTATAACAAATCCATCCCGGCCAAGGTGTTATCTAAATTTTTTTTTTTTCCGAACATTCAGTCGGTAGACGACAACAGAGAAATCTCACCGTATAATGGTGAAGCCTTGCACGTACCCTAGACAACTAGATGTTGACCATGAGCCGTTACAAGTATTCGAATGAAAAAACCCTAAGACTTGTCATTCTTAAGGATCGAACTCAAGACCTTGGTTAAACTTAGGATGCCTCTGACCAATAATAAAGACATATACTTATATATACAATTAATTTCCATGAAAGACTCCT
This sequence comes from Erigeron philadelphicus, assembly GCA_024320915.1. NCBI lineage: Eukaryota > Viridiplantae > Streptophyta > Magnoliopsida > Asterales > Asteraceae > Erigeron > Erigeron philadelphicus. Next base: position 880,792 of record JANDBE010000042.1, on the reverse strand, counting down.
TTAGAGTACTTAATTTTGTGAAACCCCCATGACAGTTGATCCAGGGTTCATCAGCCAAAATCTTACCTAACTTAATCCATGATGAGCGTGGTGTATTTTTCTTACTACTAAGCAGTGAATAAATTTGGAAAATCATCAATCAGAATCTTATGAGTCACTTTATGAACTGTGGTCAATGATCCAGTCTACATTACAACTCAGGGTCTATTAACCGGAAACTTATTCAATGCCCTCCCTCAGTCTAACAGTGTAAAGGGAAACCCATTCACATATAAAGCTTACATCGTTCTGCTAAATGTTCATAAAATAGTTTAACTTTTACCGTAATATTTAAAGGATGAGCTTTTGATATGAAAAAACAACTTTTGTACGCACACTAACAAACAACCCCTATGGTTGTAAGTATTTTTCCCAAGTTTTTAAAGTCTTTCTCAAACACCTCCAAATTTTATTAAACAAAAATGCTACACATTTATGTAACCTAACAAATCTCTAGCTACAACAGGCCTGGCCAGGATACAAAATGTGGGGTGCCATTCGTTTTGGTCATGTGACATTCACCAGTTTCATTTTAACTGCAGTGAGAAAAATGAAAATGTGATCTTGAGGTTTAATGAGTGGATGCTAAGTGAAACAACCAACATAAGCTTGTTAACACCTATCGTGAGTTAGAACTGTTAGGTGGAGTATTCTGTTCGTGTCCAGATGTTGGGTGCCCATTTGGTGACAGGTTCCTGGATTTAGCCTCTTTCTTCAGTATTAGAGTTTCTCGTATCTTATTCTCGCTTTTCATTGCCTCTTGTACATGGTCACAAGCTCGTATGCAAAGCTCATCCAGAGCAAGCATCTGAAAGGGCTCTTCAATGAGAACTCCCACCTACAAGTTCCCACCTAACAAGTTCAGTATCAAGACTAAACAATTTAACCCGGAATAAAAAAGTCTGCTATTTTGTACATTTGACATTAAAGGAAAATTTCTGGTCAAAGGTGAACGATTAGAACTCGATGAATATATGCCACTCGCTCTCTGTAGTAAACTCAAACATATTTTGAAAATACGTTATAAAGGCTTTAATCTCAAAAAGAACTATATAAACATTAAAATTTTGATTCATCCACAATTTCCATCCAAAGTTTCAAGAACTGTGTTAGATGTCATAAAAAGTAATTATAAGAAATGCATTGGGACTGCGTCTACTTGTTGAGTAGTATTATCTTTCATAGTACGTTCTTTTTGAAATGCAAAAGCCAATGAAGAGAGTGATACCTCTTCAATGCAGAATAGAGAAGCCGCACTAACAAATGTAGCAGGAACCACGATCCAGTTACAATCATCCCAGAGTATGATGGGAAGTGTAAGATGCCATAACACAAGAAATCTTGAGGTCAAACGAGTGTACGAAAGAGGGATAGGTATGCCCATGATTTGTTCACAAACACCAATTCCTTCATGGAAGCAAGTAACTTTTGATTCCTGCATATTTTTCAATGCACACAAAAGTTTTACTCAACAGAACGTTTGACTTTGAGGTCAGATCTACAACTTCTCAGGTAGAAATTTACCAATACAGTCCGCTTTGGTTCCTCCAAATTAAGCAGCTTCATGCTTTG
>JANDBE010000042.1:781055-795122 GCA_024320915.1 Erigeron philadelphicus | reverse complement strand
AAAATGGTTTAGATAAAAATGCATTTGAATTAAAATAATAAAAATTTTAACATTTTAGGAGAGAGAGAGTGTTATTTCTCTTATAAAATACGAGTAGTATAGATGAAATGCACGTATTTTTGTCCGACTTCAATTCCTTCCGTATCACTTATAACAGAAGACCGAACCAAAAGGTTTAGATTTTAGAAAACTAAAACCAAATTAATCGGTTTGATTCGGTTTTTGGCTTTGATCACTTTGATTATATATGGTTAAAGTTTAAATTATGGGTACGATTTTTTTCGCCCTTAGTGTTTATCAATCTTTTATTTAAGTTTATTTAATTTCATTTAGGTAAAAGCAAAATAAAAATCACAAGTAAATGGGGCAATGAACAATTGGGGGTACTTTTACTAAATATGGGCCCAAAACAATGAAACCGAGTGACTGTATATCATTTTCCTATTTTATTTGAGAAGTTATTTAAGAACCCCCACAAATAAATGTCTTTATGACTTTATATATATATATATATCTCTATAGTTATAGCTGAAAATCATACCATACAGTAGTAGTACTACTATATAGTATACATACATTCATTGAAGGGTGTTTTTTTGGAGAAAAATATACACATATATTAATTAATGAAAGTTTGATCGAGTACGTCGTCGTCGTAGTTTGAAAGGAATAAAAATAAGAATAATTAAATGGGGAGAGCACCATGTTGTGAAAAAACGGGATTGAAACGAGGGCCATGGACACAAGAAGAAGATGAAGTGTTGGTCGATTACATCAATAAGAATGGCCATGGCAGCTGGCGTTCTCTCCCTAAACTCGCTGGTACGTACAACATTTTTATTAATTAATAACCATCATATTTTACTTGTAAAAATCAAACCTTGGAGGGTTTACTATTTTTTTTTATAAAAAAAACTTTTTTTTTACTGTTGAAAATAATTTTTCATATTTAAGATCTAGCCGGTTGCATATATAGTGATTAAAATTTAAAAGAAAAACAACCAAGTATATATGGCATAACGAATTTAAGCACTCGATCTGTTGTTGACCATCTTATAACGATACTTACTAAAAATAGAATAAGAATATGATGGTGATTAAATTAAATGTTGACTTCTATATGATTTAAAAATTTAGTGACTCTTTTTTTTTGTGTAATTTTGTTTTCCCTGTATGCCAGACTAAATAGTCACCAGATTCATATGATTTAAGGGCTTCGTCATTAAATATTTGTAGACTTACAATTAAATTAAGGTTTAAGATTTTGATATGAAAATGTATAGTTTTTTTATGTAAGTAAAGTTTCAAAAAGTTCATTAAACATTTTTGTTTTTTGTATTTTATAAACATTCAGACTTGATTTTATTAATATAAAGAGGCTTGAATTATATTTTATTTTGAATTGGGATTACGAATTCTTTTAAAGATTCAAATGGAAATTAAGTTCAATGCATGATTAGCAATGTTAAAGTAATATATAAGTACTGATTTATGTGAAGTAAAAGTATACTAGTAACTTGCAAGGTTGCAAAAATCGTTAAAAAGATAATTTTAATCATTTAGATGGTGATTTGTATGTCACCCTGTATACATCTTATTTCTAGTATAAAAGGAGAGGCTCGGTTCGTTCGGTTCGTTCATTCTCTTTTTATTTATCTACTCCGTAGTATCTTTCTATTTGGATAAAAAAAAAAGAGAAGTAATTAGATGAAAAACTCATGATCCCATGTATTATTTGGTACTCACTAATCCTTCAGGATAATGTCTAGTTAATTTTCAACCACTTAATAATCCCTTGATTATTTCAAGTTTGTTTTTGGCAAGACTTGAATCCAAGACCTCATCTGAAAAGTTATGACTAGTGGCTACTGGGCTCTTACCCAATGGTTACTTGGAAATAATAGGATAACATTTGGGTAATATTTTATTTTATTATGATCAGATTTTCAAAGTATAATATTATAATATTTCATATGTATTTATGAAGTGGTACCATAAGCCCTAGGCTCGAATCTGATACCCATTGGTATACATATTAGTGGTCCATCAATAATCCCGTTCAAAAATGTAATGTATAACATTTCATTTTTTTTTCTTCTAATAACACATGCATACTACTGCTACTACTTTTAAATAATAACATTGGTATTATGATACCAAAATTAATTTAACTACAAAGTTTGTGAGTTCAAGAAAAAAAAAACGATATATAGAGATAAAATGAAACCTCTCCATCCATGCTACAAACAGGCCGGTAGATGTAAGATGGAATTAAAGACATGGGCTGGGCTGGGCTGGGCTGGGCTGACACAACACCCGGCCCTCACCTCAAATTAACCAGTGTAACTTACTGTAGATCTACCTCTAAATGAGTAAAAAAAATTATTGTCAACGAGAGTATATATGTATGAGAGTAATTATGGGTTCATACATTTTTGTGTCATCAACCAAAGTGACAAGTTAATTTGTGGGGTCCAAGCTAGCATATCTTATGGAGTACTACATATCATATGTAGATGGTCGTTCTTTAAAAGAGTCGATCGGGTTGTGTTAATGCAACTTTATTGGCGTCACATGCAAATGCAATCAATAATATATATGATGAGTCAAGATGTACAAATATACTGCTTTGTTGCCTTGCCTATATTGTCCTTTCTGGTTTCTATCGATCGAGCTTAATTCCTTGTCAAAATAAATATAAGACTTATAGTTGGTTGACTTGGTTCTTTAATAACGGGGACACAGGTTTTTTTTTTCGGATTATTGAAAAAGGCCTAGTTTTGACGTCGATATGGACGGCCTAACAGGTGTGGTCGTTATTTAGGAGCCTTTTTTCCTGGCCAGATATAAAATCATAACAGCATATATATATATATATACTTGGCTTATATTATGGATCTAAGTTGCATTGTTTTGAAAAGAAGTATACATTGTACAGCACAATCATGGGTTTTTACGGTGGTGGCAGGTCTACTCCGATGTGGAAAGAGTTGCCGGCTCCGTTGGACAAACTACCTCCGCCCAGATATCAAACGCGGTCCCTTCAGCCCTGAAGAAGAGAAGCTTGTTATCCAGCTACATGCCATTCTTGGTAACCGGTACTACTTCAAAATGTTTACATTGCTCGATGATTTATTTTGCTGATACCATAATATTGTAACCAAAAAGGTGTCTGAATCAAGTTTTGTATCTTTCAGATGGGCTGCTATTGCTGCCCAGTTACCAGGAAGAACAGATAATGAGATCAAGAACCTATGGAACACTCACTTGCGAAAACGCCTCTTATCTATAGGCATCGACCCACAAACCCATGAGCCAACCTCCATATCCTCACCTTTAATGGGCCCCGTGAAACGGCCTCCAGTCTCACCTTCCACTCGGCACATGGCACAATGGGAGAGCGCTAGGATGGAAGCCGAAGCACGACTCTCAATGGAATCATCACTACTTTTAGCCCCGTCAACACCCTTACCACCCAGCAAAAAGACTAACCCCGACTATTTTCTACAAATTTGGCATTCAGAAGTTGGAAGCTCTTTTAGAAATATCAACACCAAAAGCGAAAAGCTCACTTATTCTAGCCCAGTTTCTCAAGCTTCGGTGTCTGGCATGACTATTGAAATGGCGCCCAAACCAGAAGTTGAACTCTCATCAAGCAATCTAGAACTTGAACAAGAATACGATCTAGAGAAAATGAAAATCATAAATATTTATGCAGGATTCACACACTCTTCGGGCTCAAATGAAGTTGAAGACTCATCTGATACCGCACTACGGTTGTTTTTTGATTTCCAAGGCCAAAATGATATGAGCTTCTTAGAAGCCTCTTAATCATTATAATTAGGTGTTTTCTTCTGATGAAGACTCGATGATGCTGGGCGTTGTGCTGTAATCTCATATATAATTACTTAACTTGCTAAAGACAACAATCGTTCAGAACTTGTGACCTTAACACTGATCTCTTTTGTTTTATTTCTTCTGTTGTATTCACAATTTTCCTCGTCTTTTTAGGTATATGGTTGGTTGGTTAGTTATTGTGACATTTTTTAGTTGCTTACACAGTTGCACACCCAAAAAAAACTCCTACATTTGTGTTCAGTTACTATATGCAAAAGCCATATATTGTACTCAGCATAATATTTTTGCCAAATGAAATGAAAGAGCACCAACTCCTGCAGTTTATTTACTCATCTGGTTAGATAACTATTGACAAATGTTATTGCTACGTGCGGCGTGCCTACATACAATCCTTTCTTACAATACAACGTTACAGAACAAACTTGAACTTGAAATTCATCGTACACATGTTTGAACCATTACTAAATCCAAAAGTATCCATAATGCTTTATAAGCCTAGTGTTACCCATCATGATATGCATTGCAAACATCAAGAGTTATGTGCACCAAAACGAACTTCAAACTAGAAGTTAATGCTATAATGATTAATCAATTTGGCCCCACGAAACAAGTCTAGTTGAAATTAAAATCACAAAACTGATTTGCATTTGCCAAAGGAAAGCCTAAGGCGAAAGCAGAGTTCACCCTTAAAACCTGGGTTGGTGATCTTGAATTCTTGAAAGGTCAAAAGAGAAAACTGCACCGATCAAAGGCGAACGAATGCAATTAAAATCTTTAACTGTACAATTTGTATTTGTGGGGCAATAATTACTATACACATCTAGAAGTTTTGGAGTTTTTACTTCTTCGCTTTTCATTTATTTCTGGGCATCTATTATGCTGCAAGTGTTCCTTCATTAACTTGGTTGTCATCAGTAGAATCTGAAGGTTGAGGTTTAGGTTTGACCACTATACGAGAAAACCCATACCCAAGAGAGCTTCCACTAGTTTCACAGAGCTGCACAATATTCGGAAATATGGTTATTTGCATGTTGATAACTAGAGAGATGACTAATCATATGCAAAATATTCTCCAGATATGTATCTAAAATGCAATGAGCAGATACCTCAGTTAGTTCTGAGAGGTGACGAGATCTAAACTCATTGATTGCAGCTGCTATTTCCGACATTGGTAATTTAGCCTATAGAAACAACAATTGAAACAGGATCAGTACACTAACAAAGCGTCACATTAGCTAATTGTTATCAAGCGAAACAAAGAACATGGAAAAATCCTATGCACGGAATAATGGTTCCTGATCCCAAGAAAAAAAAACAATTTTATGTGAATGTTGGAAAAAAGATCATAGATGCAGTGTTTCTATATTCTGGATTATGTTCCAACCGAATATCATCTGTTTACTCGTAATAATTAATAACATTTTTATAGTATCGCTTTCATTAACTATATTGTGTCATTGTTAAAGTTAATTATAATGTTTGGTTAGTAATTAAGCATCTTAGCAAAATTAGATATCTTTTGCTCATATTCAAAGAGGCTCATTCACAGTTACTATGTAAATGTAGACAATTTAAGATAAAACTTTTTTTAACAAATATGGTTATGTTTTAAGCTTGTATAATGCATGTAGACATACATGTACATTTGCATAAACATGTAGACATGATGACACATACACAGATGACTACCATTGACAGTTACTAGCATGAAGACCATCAATTTACAAAGCCAGTAAAAGAGATTAATCAGTTTTCTTAAGTCATGTGAAAGTTATCACTTACTTGTGCAAGCACAGCAGATGCTAATTGTAAGCTTGGTTCTAACGTCTCAGGCACAACCTGCACCATTTTTTAAACTCAAAATTCAAGAAAGTCCACCAAATTCTGATTCGAATCTCCAATTAAGCATGGTAAGCAGTCAAGAGTCCTCATTTAGCGATGTCCCAGATACGAAAGGCAACAGGTTAAACATGAGAGCTGTTTACCCTCCGCCACCTGTTCTCAGAAGTTGCTCTTTACAGAACTTCTTGGCCCTAATTTAGTTCAAGTTATTGATTTGGAACAATCCCACTTGTTCATTTCCAAACTAGCAATCATTCATGTGAATAAAAACATTGTAGATCGCAATATTTTGAGATTTTTTAGAAAATAACAGGTTCGTTCATACTTGGCTCCCCAAATAAGGTAAAGGTGACTCAATATAGGCAATAACAAAAAGCACATGAATAAAGGTAGTACGGATGAAACAGAAAAATACCGCTGTGGCTCCAGCCTTCTCCAGATTGAGTCCATGATCAACATCATGAGCACGTACAAAAGTCTTTACATTTGGGAAATATTTGCTAAGAGCCCAAACAGTTCTATAATTTGCACCGGGAGTATCTAACGTTATAGCTGCAGCACAAGCTCTTTCAGCACCGATCTTATGCAGAACCTGCCAGTTCAAGTGCACAAACAACATTAGACTAATTCCATGTGCTTCCTTTTCTTGCTTATGAAAGAAATTAGCTTCACCTCTCGACTACCAGCATCCCCAAAATACACAGGAAGGTCAAGAGCACGTCCTACTGCTACTCGATCACTGATATCAAGAAAACTTGGCTGTTAATAGGCTAGATACATACTTCATCAATGATCGAAATCAATTAACGCCCATTTAGATACGTAAAACTAAATAGAAGATGAACAGATGTACACATGCTGAGAAGTTCTTAGTCTATAGAATGCTTTATATGTAGATTGTGTTAGAATTGTTATCTATTTTTTTGAATTGAAGCATAGAAAAGGCTTTTTCGTTCAATGTTAGGTCGAGTCATGTTGATGTTAGGCTTGACTTGGTAAATGTTTTACATGATTTTGGGGTGTGATAACTAATCGAGGTACCGGGCTCCTTTTTTTTAACAAAAAGAAAAGAATTGGTTGGAAAGAGAGTAGACAGTTAATGAAAGGAAGTATATAATTCTATACCTCCTCACGTCAAGAGCAACAAATGGAATTAGTCTTTCTGAAAGAAGCTGGGCAATGATCTGAACCATAAAGTTACAAATAATAATATAAGAGACCACAGGAGATGACCATAACATAGAAACAATAAGCATCATGTTCCGCTCCACGTTATACACTTCGGTAACATATAAAATCAGAGATTATGCTATACCTGGCCAACACGTCCAAAACCACATATAATTATATGATCCTGCAAATCATCTGTCTGCAAAATAGAATGACAACAAAGTACATAATACAAGCCATGAGTAAATGATATGATCAATGTACGAGTCAAAATCACATCACAGGAGAGAAAATCCATATATGTGGCAAACAAGACCTAATTCAGAAACAAAACAAAAGAAAACTTAAAGAAAGATAACTAGTATATTACCTCACTTTCTACAGGTAATAAACTACGAACATCTTGCTGCTCAAAGCGAGATGCTATTAATTGGCCTCCAGCAGCTAACCATGGTGTGATGGCCATTGAAATACCCACAACAAGAAACAGCAAAGAAGACAACTGGGAAGTCATTATTCCCTAAAAAGAAAATAAGTTATAACTAAATCACAGCAATCAACATGATACAACTCACTCTTCTGTGCATCCATGAAGTCATGTTAAAGCAGTAATACCAAAAAACTAAGTTTCACTGAAGCTACCTGATTGACAGCTTCACCAAACGCCACAAATGCAAATTCTCCGCCAGGTGCAAGCAGAAGACCAACTCTAATTGCAGATATCAATGAGACACCAAAAAGCCTACCAACTAAAGCCACAAGTATGGTCTTCCCAGCAATTAAAATTCCTAGTGAGCCCATAATTACAGGAAAGTTTGAGACAAGAAGTTTTGGATCAATCGACATTCCAACCTGAAAACAATTGATGTTGTCAAACATTTTAAACTCATAGAATGTTTTTGGTATCTACAAATGCCTATGAAACACCATCTGATGTCAAAATCGAATGCATTTGATTCCTCCTCGCATGCATTAAAAAACCAACTAAACAAGGCATACCGTCATGAAGAAGAGGCCTAATAAAAGGCCACGATATGGAGCAATATCCGATTCAACCTGCAACGAGAATTCAGTTTCTGCAAGTAACAAACCGGCCAAAAATGCTCCTAGTGCCATCGAAAGGCCAGCCTGGTCAATTTAATTGAGAAAAAATATATATTATAGCTGAAGTTACATTCAAATATCAATGATGAATAATGCAAGTCTACTCACCCTTGCAGTTAAAAGACTGGTTCCAAGGATAACCAAGAGAGTATTTGCAGAGAATATCTCTGCATTTTGCATCTCTGCAATTTGCTTGTATATGGGGCGAAGCAACTGCAAGTAGCAAGAAAGAAAATAAGCTAACATGAGCCCTTAAAGATTATCTACCCACATAAGTTTAATAAGAAAACAGAAGTGTCGGAAATTAAACGTTATCATCCAATCAAGTCCAGATAAATTTCGTAAGTGTAGAAATTACCAGGCGTCCTCCAGCAATAATGGCGCTAATAGCAACAAGTGCCTTTACAGCAGCCAATCCAAGAGCTTCAGCAATTGCTTGGAAACCAATCTGAAAGATATATTTTGTCAATAAAGGCATAGGACTATGTCATCAATTCATCATGTTACAAGTCTGAGATATAGAAAGTTAGAAACACAAAGTCACACATGTGACAGCAGCTTAATGATTTACTTTTAAGTAAACTAACAAGCATAGCTACAGATTAGAATAGATACATTTGAAAAGAAAAAAACATATAAAAATATTAGCATCATAGAATAAACATTGTATACTAATAATGGAGAACGTTTTTATTAGATAAATGGTGTGTGTCACTAAAACTACTTACCCCTCCTTTTGACGAATTCGGTGAAATAAGAGGTATTAGAATCAGCAAAACAACAACTGCTAAATCCTGAAGGAAAATAAAAAAAAGAGACACAGGCTCAATTAGAAGGTCCCATCGTACAAGTAAAAATTAGAGAGTAGCATGGTTTTGTTAGCTAAGGTATGGAACAGAAGGAACACGGTATTGTGAAGGTTAAAATATGAAACAAAAACATTCAGGACACAGTCAGTCATAACTTCTATTTATAATGAACCCTATTACAATACCTGAAAAAGTAAAACAGAAAACGTGGCTCGTCCATGACGTGATGTGCTCTCCCCTCTTTCTTGCAATACCTGCACAAGTAGAAGATTGACATGAAGTTAACTGTCAATCAACGAGGAAAAGTAAATAATACCAGTATTGTGACATCCCTTAAGAGAAAACAAGTTTTTTCAAATTAAATAGAACAGTAAAAGGTCGTGTTGGTAGTTTAGTTTACTAATTATTAAGAGCATATTAATCATCCTACGATCCTGCTCAGGTTCAGTATACAAGGATAATCAGAACATCGGTGACATCAATGTTCATTTCAAAACAAGATTATGCTACCAAAAATGTCTGACTGCAAAAAGAACTGATCAGATTCCTAACACATGAAGAATATGGTTTTGTAAATTCATTACTGCTACTAGTCATTACCTGGAGGACAACAGCAGTGGAAGATAATGCCAAGCCATTACCAATGACAATTGCAGCAGGCCCTAGCTGTCCACAGATAAAATGGGCAACCAATCCCACCACAACAGCTGTCACCAAGACCTGCATCCACAATGACTTTTAGATACCTGGCCTAAGTCAGATTGTTGGATTTTACAGAACCAAATGTTTGCCATTACCTGTGCAGAACCTAATCCAAAAACATACTTCTTCATAGAACTCAGCCTTTCAACAGAAAGCTGCACGGATTGTAGACTTTCAAACATTGACTTTCTTCAAAAACTGGTGGAAGAACTATATATGAACTTAAATCAGACTTATGTATACTAACCTCAAGGCCAATGTTAAAAAGCAAGAAAACAACTCCAAACTCAGCTATTGCTTTGGTAGCATGTACATTGCGTATAATTGAAAGACCGTACGGTCCAATCAAGATGCCAGCAGTCAGATACCCAAGAACGGGGCTGCCTAAACCGGACGGAAACCAAACAATTAGGTAATGATAACTTGTTCCTCATGCTTAGAAACTTCAACTAAACAAAACTTTTAGAGAATGGTCTTACAAGTATCTAGTAGAAACTAGAAAACAATTGATATTTTAATATGTATTTTCAACACCAAAAGACATACTAAATGCTAAATAATACTATTAGAAAAATACATCATCAGAAACTATTTTCTTTACTGCTAGTTGCAAAAATTAGAATTTTAGTACCTCCAGGAAGTTTCTGGAATATAGGCACAAAGATAACACTGGCAAGTAATAACCATACAATGTCCAACAGAGAAGCTTCTTCTTCATTTATCTAGATAGATTCAAAAGTAATTAGTAAGCATAGAACACAACCCTAAATAGCATTCACAGCCTAAGCTGAAGACTACAGCATATAATAAAGCAAGTGACGAACAGCATACCTCTTGATGAGGAATCATTTCTATCAGCTTTTTGACTCTCTTTGGTAATTTCCTTATTTGTTTGACCAGTGGCTTAGCATTAGACGATACTTCGTCAATACTGGTGGTGATAATATCAGGTTGTTGAAATAGTTGCTGGATCCGTTCGTCTCGTTTAGCATAAAAAGTAAAGCTGACATGTATATATAAATAAGCATCATACAAAAGTAAAAAGCAACTTTAATACCAAACATTTCGAATATAATAAGTTGTGATATTTTAAAAAACATGACTGTTTTCCTTACTATAACTGAACTAGAAAGGAATTTATACCCTGCACCAACAAGCAAAGAGGCAAGGACCAGCTTAGGTAATTGCGTTCTTGTGGAACCTGTTAACCACTGGAAAAAAGACGTTGGTGTAAAGTCGGTATCATCTTCTGCAGAAGAAAAGAATGACGCCGGAAAAAAACGTGAGGATTTCTTCAACGATGCTTTAGGAGAATTTAATGGTGAAGTGTCCTTGGTCAAATCCTTTTGTGTTTCTGCCTTTTTTGTAGGATTTTTTGTCTTATCTGCATCATATTCAGTCTCTTTTGATGGCAGACTTGGTTTTCCATTCTCTTGGTCACTATCATCGGATAATCTTGAGTCTTCAAAGGTTTGGCTGGAAGTATTTAATTGGATATCTGGCACATCCTCAATGATGAAAGATCCCTCAATCGATACATCATCGTATTTCTCAACCAGATTTCCTTCAACAATCTTGTCCTCACTAACTAAATCAATTGATGCCAGTCCTTGAGATGACAACACATTTTGAGACACTGTACTTTCAGAATTATCCACATTGGAAGCAGAAAGCATCTTCTCAGCTTTCTGTAATGCAATCTCGGCATCATTAACACGTTTTGTAGCCTCTAGTTCAAAAGCAACAGCTTCTTCCGCTAAAAGCATTATATTTGCCACATCCTCCTCGGCTCTCAAAGCATTCGTCAGTGCTTTTTGTGCACACTCTTTGAGTATATCAACCTCTTTTTGCACGGCCCCTTTTTTGTTCTGCAACTGAGTCAATGCTCCCAAACAATTTGCCAAAGTCACACGACACTCTCTTGTATCTTCCTCGGCAACAAAGACAGCTTCCTCTTCCTCTCCTAACAGATTCAACTTTTGTTCTTCCCTTTCATAAGCCTCTGGTGAAACATTTCTTTCTTTAGCAATTTTTAATGAATCAAGAGCCACACTAAGCTTAGCCTCAGACATTGAAAGCGCCATTGTTGCTTTTTGAACAGCCTCTTTAGCAGCGATCTCTTCATTCACAATCTTTTCCATAGAAAGCAAAGCTAAATCGACCTTATCCTGAGAATTCGAAGCTTCATCTTTTAGTGCTATTGCTGATTCTGATATCCTTTGAGCCTTCTCTTCAAACATGGTGCTGTTGAGCTGGGCAATCTCTAATTCCTTACGAGCCTTTTGCAGCACTTTTTTCAACTCATCTAGACTCGGGTTCTCTACTTCATCTGCTTCACCCTCATCACTTGAACCATCCATCTTCTCTGGACCAAAATTAGCGTCCCCTGATGTACTATCTTCAACACTACTCTCGATAAACTCAACATCCCTCCCATTTTCATCTATATATGCAATTGAATCGTTACCCTGACAAGTTACTTTTACTCCTCTTGATGTCTTAAGTAAACAAACAGTACACTTAGGTTTACTATAACTCCACAAACAACTTTTGAATTCACATCCAGATAATTTACTGGGACTAACAGCACTAAAACTAGACGCGATCAATTTCTTTAATTTCTTACTAGGGCCAACTCTTGACACAAGCCGCGTATTGCCAAACAATTTATAATTAAACCTCGATCGCACAGACAGCTGCTTTAACGCTCTACAGATAGTAACTTCACCACAGTGACTTTGAAAAGTACCTGAAATATCCATGTCTACCTCACTTCTTCACTTTCTAACTATAAACTGAGGTAAAAACAACTCTCACTATGGTGCCATCATTTATCTGCTGAAGCAAATATTTTCAGACAAACATGAGATAGTATAATTGTATAAGTATTGATCATCCAAGATGTTATAAAAAGGAAATGATGAGAATAACAGAACTTCAAATTATATTACATCTCCAAAGTAGAAAGAAAAGCACATGAACACAGTCATATTAGTTTATGTATTCTAAATAGATTTGTATACATGCCCTGATATTCGATTTTCAACCATCAAATGTATAATCTGATCACTGTACTTCAATATTAGTTTATGTATTCTAAAATCCTGATTATTAAATTTAAATTTGCAAAATGCTGTATCAAGTAGATCAAAATAACTGCATGTATTAGTTGGAGTCCACACATATCAGATGCATCTAAAACCTCTACATTCTACCAAACCTTACGCAAATTTTACGTAATTACTTTAAATTGATGAAAAACAAACGTTTTGTATCTCTATCATGTTCAAGTAAACTATATGTATCATATAAGGTTTTCCTTGTTGAGGTTACCTAGAAAGGGAGAGTCATTGACTCAGATCAGATGTACTCGGCCTAAACAAGGTGTATCCTGATCACCATTTCCGAACCCATTCACCCCCCATCCAATGATGTTGAGACTTCTAATAAGCACATCAGAACACCTGACCACTAGGCCACCTTGTTGGTAGCTGCTAAGTACACTATACGTGATCTAACTTAATTACAACCACATATGTTCAATGCATTTAAATCTAATCATCGATAATCGAACTTCTAAATTCTAATACGCCAACTTATATAAGAACCAAACAAGACAGTACAATATCGAAAACTATAACTAACCAAGTTTCAACCACACATTATACTTCAGATCAAACATCAACAAAATTATACGTACAAACTCGAAACAGGAACTCACATGATCCTACAAGTATATATATGCACATGCTTGACCCAATCACATTATAAATTATATATTCTACTTCAAACTGAAGATAAAATTATATATATATATATATATATATACATATACTACATGTATCTATATAAGAGTGAATTATTTCATAACAAACACAAACAAAACTAAATACAATATTAAATTTCAATAGTCCAACTACTTAACTGAATACAGGTTGACTTGAATATTCATCAAATGTGTCCTATAGAACTAAACAGAAATCATAACTGAAGCAAAATGATGCTTTAATTATACATTTTACTTCAATATATATATATATATATGGTTAATATATATGTATATGTATATAGAGTGTGTAAGTAGAGGTGAAGGGAAAAGAACTTACTGATCGATCGAGAGAGGAAAATTTAAATAATATGAAGGAAGGAGCTTAAAAATATCAATGGCGGATTTTTTAAGGAAATGAAAAAAATTAGGGTTAAAAATGGAAGAAGAAGATGAAGTTGATGATGACGTCAGTGGTTTAGGGGGGAGTAGTGTCTAAAAATGAAGAATATACTCTACAAAAGAGCAAAAGATACGCTTTTCCGTAATAATTCCGTGATTAGCACACACTTTGTGAATATAATCCCGTGATTAGCACACCCTTTGTGAATTAAGTATTTCCTACACCGGTTTTGAAGTCAATTTTAAAGCTAGTAATAACCATATATAAATGAGATTTGATTCATTTATCCATTTTCGAAATTTTTACATAAACGGGTTAGTAATGTTATTTTTTATTTTTTTTAAATGATGTAATATTCGATTTAAGGCAACACCTCTCGTCATAACATGACGATACACGTATGGTAGTTAGTT
>JANDBE010000042.1:751189-764926 GCA_024320915.1 Erigeron philadelphicus | reverse complement strand
ACGAATATTTTAACATTTCTCCATACTCACTTTTCCCATATAAGCTTAGATGCGGTTCCCCATCTAAACTTAGATGGGAACAACTCCATACTCACTTTTCCCATATATATATATGAATTAGTTTAATAAGCAAACTAATGATCATTATAATCAGTATTATTATTATTATTATTAATTATATATAGTGATTGAGCTAATTAAATTTTTGAGTTTTCTTCAATCTACTTATATATATATATTTATATAATATAGGTTGAAGGTGCTTGGAATGCTTGTGGTAAAGGTCTGAGTATTTGGGATACTTTTGCTCTAAGAAACCCAGGTATATACAAACTCATGTGAACAATGAGCATATATATATATATATAAGAGAAAATAAGGTTATCATGTACCTACATTTAGATATAAATCTTTTACCTATCAATATTTAAATCCGCAACAAACATAATTAAGATCCGATCATTTATTTATTATATAGTAAATATTACCGTAAAAAATTAGTATGTGAGGGTTTTTATACTTACGCTTATGTACATAACAACCACACATTTACTTTTCTCATATTTATATGGGAAGGTTCATGTAAAATTTTGTTTTAATGTATCATTAACATATATCAAATTTTCAAGTTATCGATCATTTAAAGGTTTTCATGGTTTATACAATAAAAATGATTCTCACATGAAGTTTTCATATATATATATATATTGCTTTGATCACATGTATGCAAGTTTTCATGTGAAAATTTGTTTAAATGTGTACGAATATTGCTATGATCACATGTATAAAAGTTGATCACTTATGTATGCAAGGTTTTTGTAAATAAATTTTTTATGAGATAGTATGTGATCAAATGTACATAGATAATCATATGAACATGTGTAAACAATCATATATTAGTAATTAATTTCTATTTAAAGAAGGACCCTAAAGTTTCCTGCCCTTTTAATTAAGGTTTCTAAAATAACTTTACCCTATATTATATACTATATAGAAAGAGAGAGATAATATCAGTCTCTATTTTGTTTTACCATATATGGTTGAGTTATTTAAAAAAATACTCGTATTAGATAACAATCTATGTTTGCAGAAAAGATGATAATATCGAAGGTTCAAATGCATGTGTGTTACTACTAATAACGATCTATATATATATATATATATATGCAGAGAAAATTGAGGACGGTTCAAATGCATGTGTTACTGTTGATAATTACTCAAGAATGAAGGTAAATTAATTAGTTTCATTAATTAATTGGTCGTACATATTCTCCTAGTATAGTTTCATTTTCTTGTAGTGATGTATTTGGGGATGACGTATGCATGCAGTTTAAGACAATGTACGTAATATGTAATTCTTTGTGCGGCGCCTAATTAATAATACAGAAGTATATGTTAATAATTACTGCAGGAAGATGTTCAGTTGTTGAAGAAAATGGGTGTCAAGTATTACAGATTCTCTTTATCATGGTCCAGGATCTTACCAGGTACTATAATTTCTTCAAACTTTAATTTAAAGACATGCATATATATATATTTAGTTTTAAAAAAAATGTACGTGGATGCATGAATGATGATCAGGAGGGAAAGTGGGAATGGGGAAAAATGTGGAAGGGATAAACCACTACAACCGGTTAATAGATGAGTTGAAAGACAATCACATCGAGCCGTTTGTCACTCTCTTCCACTGGGATGTTCCTAATGCTTTGGAACAAGAATACATGGGTTTCTTGAGCCCTCAGATCGTGTAAGTAATTACTACTGTACCTAATTAATTCAAATATATTAATTCTTGTACGTACGTACGTATTTGATTTAATTAAAAGTATATGTAGACTGTAGTACGTACGTCTAATTAAATTTAAGAAAAAATAATGGATAATAGTGAGGATTTCAAGAATTATGCGGAAGTGTGCTTTTGGGAGTTTGGAGATCGGGTGAAGCACTGGGTGACATTGAACGAGCCATACCGATTCAGCTTTGAAGGGTATGTCGAAGGTAAGTATGCACCTGGCAGGGGCGCTACTGATGAAGCTGGAGATCCCGAGATTGAACCATATAAAGTAGCATACAACCTGCTCAACTCTCATGCTGCTGCTTACCGATTATACCAAGAACACTTTAAGGTATATACAAATAATCGATTGTAAGTTAACAATATACACTAATTAATATATTAATTTTGTATATATGTAATGTAGGATGCTCAAAAAGGGGTTGTGGGAATAACTCTTGATGGCAGCTTTTTCAAGCCTTCGGATCCGACTAATGAAGATGATATCAAAGCTGTCCAGTATGCCTTTGATTTCATGATTGGATGGTACGATCGAGTATTTAATTAATTAAGCACTTGGATAGATCTGGTCACGAAATTATCAATTACTAGATGATATGTGTATATATGTATATTAGGTTTTTGGAGCCATTAACAAGCGGTGATTGGCCAAAAAGTATGCAAAAATTTGCCACTCTTCCTACTGCCAAAAAACCCAAGGGTCGAGTTTTGCCCTATTTCTTGGAGGATCAACGTCAGAAGTTGATTCATTCGTATGATTTTCTGGGGATAAACTACTACACTTCTGCATATGCTCGAAAACCAGATCAAAATCCTCCTACGGCTCCAGGATATGCCACGGATTGCCACTATCAGGATTCAGGTACAGTACGTGAAAACATTATACAACTAGTACATGCGCATGCAAGCGCACAATATATAATTAATTTGTTTTTAGCTATATATAGCTAGATATATATACTACTTGATCGATATGCTTCAATTCATATGTGTTTATTATCACTTTAATTAGAAGCTATAGCTATTATATATATCTCATCATCGGGTCTCATTTTTTTTTCCCCCTCATATTATAGAATACAACGCCAAGGGTGAAATCATCGGAGAACAGGTCAGATAAATTTACTAATAATTGCATCTCGATTTATCGGAGTAAATCAATTAATTATAAAAGATCATTAGTTTATTACTACATTAATTAGCACCTAGCTAGCTAGCTACTTCACAAATTATTTAAGTCTAACACGTACGTACGTACTGCTTAATTTGCAGGCTTTTCCGGGTTCATGGGTTTATCTTTGTGCCGACTTACTTACTGCCCTCTTGCTACACGTTAAGAAAACGTATAATGTTCAGAAAGACTTTGTGATAACTGAAAATGGTAAAAATATACTCGTAATCATTTGTCCAGTACTTGCTAATTTAATTATAAGTTCGAAAATAGTGATTTAATAATAATTGGTACTATTCCTTCCTTGATACAGGAGCACCAGAAGAGAATGATCCCAAAAAAACTTATGAACAAGTCAAAGATGATAAGTATCGACTTAAATACATCCAAGAGCATCTTCAAGCCATTAAAAAGGCAAACAGGTACGTACTTAATTAATTAAGCTAGTTTATTATTGTACTCGATCAATTTATTTTTAAAAGTTTCCAATTATTTAATTAGAAAAACAATCAACCCATGCACACATGTTTGAACGTACTTCGGATAACAATATGAACTTGTTTACATGTGCATGCAGTGAGGGAGTTAATGTGACGGGGTACTTCGCGTGGTCGTTTATGGATAGCTATGAATGGTCTTATGGGTATGGTACACGATTTGGTATGTTGTATGTTGATTACTACAACAATCTTCAAAGGTACCCAAAAAATTCGGCAATTTGGTTCAAGAAGTTCCTAGCTGGTCTAAAAAGAACCTTAACCGATGATCATGAGGAGGAACACTTAGAAAATGGTCAAGTGAATGGTACCACAACAGTGGAAGAAGCAGCAACGAAAAAGACAAAAGCATAATGATTAATGAACAACGTTTTGTTCCTGGTCCACTATATATATGTATGCATGTGTGATTACTTTTGTGTGATTTATTATGTGTGTTGAGAACAAAGTATGGGGACTATACTGCAACTTATTATGCTTAAATAAATCCCCAAGTTGTGCTCCTTTATTAATATAAAAAGTGGTGTATTTGTGTTTACTTTTGTGTCATTTATCATCTCTACTCCTTTATATGTATTTTTCATCAAATAATATAAAAACTATCCAAGAACGACCATACATTGTACCCCGTCACATTTACATTGTTACTGCAACATTCAATAAGAAGTTAGCCTGAATCATGCAAAACGTTGTGATTACGTAGATGTTCATTTCAAATATACTTTTATGTCGACTTTCATGATGTGACCATAAAAGAATACAAGCGATAAATGATGGGACGCTAACTCACTGCCTTGCAACTTTGATGGCGTTAAGATGCTTGTTTATGTAGTTAACTCGAAATGCATCATCACGAACTTCTTCAACAGTTTTCCCAGGCTCATTCTTACCAGGGAAGCCTGTCACAAGAACTCACCCTTTAAATAAATATAACATGACCTAACCTGGAACTACCAATCAATACCCAGAAAACACCAAAAAATAGCATTATACCATTCTCTGTCACGATAATATCTTTAGTAATGTTATATTTCTTCTTAATGTGGATCAAGAGTTCAGTAAACTGCTCTGGACAAAGAAAAACTGACGCCCCTGGAAATGCCTGTCAAATTGGGTGGTCAGTGCGGATAAATTAATAACCATATAAACAAACTTGGAAAATGTAAGAGTGTTTCTAAAGTCTTACTGGCACTCCAGCGTATTGTCCTTTTGAGTCTTGGTCTACAACACGATAAAACTGAATGAGTAATGAACAATAAAGTATAATGAGAAAAGACATCCATATATCTCTCTACATACTTGATGATGTGTAGTGGCAATCTGTAGCATATCCTGGAGGAATTTCAACAGAGGGCTCTTGATATTTAGCAAACACTGCGGTGTAGTAGTTTAGTCCCAGAAAATCATATGAACAAATCAAGTTTTTGTGCTGCTCGACGGAAAATTTAGGCAAAACACGCCCATTCGGGTAGTCAGGTGTTGGAGTAATGGCGAATTTTTGCATGTTCTCAGGCCAGGTACCTTTGGTTAATGGTTCCACAAACCTAAAATATGAATCATCATAGCATACCACTTTGGGTGTTAATGGCGATGTATAGATTTCAAACACACACATACAAGCTAGCTGAAAGCACCTAGCTATATATGTTTCTTACCAACCAAACATAAAATCATAGGCGTATTCAACAGCTTGGATGTCAGGTTGATGAGCTGAACCACGATAAGGTTGGAAATAGTAGCAGTTGAGTGTAATTCCTACCCTACCCTTTTGAGAAGACTGAAATGAGATTATCATTAGAAACTACTTAATATGTTTCAGGATATTGCATTGTTTCTTACTTACACTGGTAATGTCTACAAACATGTTGATCAAGTGCATATAATGATGCCAATATTTAGTTACCCTTTATAGGTCATATATATATATATATATACCTTGTAATCTTCTTGATATTTTCTATAAGCAGCAGCGTGACAGTTTAGTAGGTTGTATGCTACTATATATGGTTCCACTTGAGGGTCACCATCTTGATTTTTGCCGCCTCGACCAGGTGCATATGCACCAGTTACATACCCTTGATAGGTAAACATATAAGGCTCGTTCATGGTCACCCAATTCTTCACGCGGTCTCCAAACTCCCAAAAACAAATATCCACATAATTAACAAAATCATCCCTAAATTTTAAAGCAGACAATTAGTTGGGTGGTGCACATACAAACCAAAAAGTAAAACGAAAACAGTACTTACACTATTTTTGAACTTAAGAAACCCATGTATTCTTCCTCCAAAGCATTTGGAAAATCAAATTGAAAAAGGGTGACAAAAGGTTCAATATCATTGGCTAATAACTCATCTATTAACTTGTTGTAGTGATCAATCCCTTCCATGCTTTTGCCCATACATAATTTCCCACCTATTCACTTATAGAAAAACTGCCATGAGCAACGAGCTAAATTTGTGGTTAAAAAAGCATAGTCCCTTGCTAAGTGCCAATGGCCCAGAGTCCCTAAAAGTCTAATCGTTGCTGGTAACGAAACATTACATCATGATTATCATTAAAAGTGGTGTCACCATCTTTATCACAAGGATAATTAGGCGATTTACTAGTAGTGAAGAGGATTTTAACTGATTAACATTATATGTTCCGGTCTGTAATCAATAAAAACCTTTCAATTTTACCTGGTAATATTCTCGACCAGGAAATAGAGAATCTGTAAGAGGTTACACCCAATTTCTTCAATAGTTGTACATCTTCCTGGAATTTTTTTTACAATAGAGTTTATATTAAGTTTTCACAATATTAAATGAGGTCAAGTACCAAAATAATGTATGCATGAAAACATATACTGCCCATATTTTGCAGTTTACTAAAGAAAAAGCATATCACAGGGATAATTCCAAAAGAAACACACCTGATGTGCAGGAGATATCCCAATGTATACATCATCATGCACAAAGTAAATATAACAGTTGACAAGATTATACATGTTATATACATGGATTTGCAATGTTTCTAAGGGGCTTGTTCCCACAGGTTTCATGGACGGAGGCATTATCATAAGATGCATAGGAGATTCCATAACATATTGAGCAAAAAAAAAAAAAAATTGTTGTAATTAGCAAATGTTATATATCATATCTCGAGAGGCCTTTGGTTCCTTAAGATGTTCATGCTGTCTTCCAATAACATTAGATATAGCAGATACATATTGCCAGAAAAACACTTGGTAGTTAGGAACATTTGACTGAACTAGCTGTATGCTTTACATTGATCAAGTTATAACCATCAATCTCATTAATAACCTTGAACTTGTTGTCACATATATTTGATCGATTAGTAGTTATCTATTATTACCTTCATTCTGGAATAATTTTCAACACTGTGGCATCCATTTGTACCTCCCTGAATCTTATCTGAAATGACCATTATCAAGTACATTAAATTGAACTTTAGATTAAAGTTTACATGCAAAAAATCTATAAAAAGGTAACCTATTTTTACAAATTTCCTATTAAAGGTAACCTATTTTGATTTCGTCTATTTAAAGGACCCTCTTTCCAAAAAAATCCTAATAAAAGGTATCTCGTTAGTTTATGACAGACAACGCCGATAAGTGCCATGTCACTGATGACACGTCATCAGTTTTGCTGACGTGGCAGTTGACTTTGACCGATTTATATATATATATCGATTTTATAAATCAAAAAACATAATTTTCATTTGTTCTCTCTCTCCGCTTCTTTCTTCCCCCTTTTCTATTTTCCCCCCAAAACCCAAGGGGGGAAAATAGAAAACGGGGAAGAAAGATATATAAAAGTCGATATATATAAACTTCCCCCTTTTCTATTTTATGTTTTTTGATATATAAAATCGATATATAGAAAAGTTGGTCAAAGTCAAATGCCGCGTCAGCAAAACTGATGACGTGGCATCGGTGACGTGGCACTTAATGGACGTCGTCTGTCAAAAACTAACAAGATATTCTTTATTAGGAAATTTTGGAAGTATGATCCTTACGGCATCATATGGCTCATACGGGGTGGTCGATGGGTATCCAATTGTGGTACCGGGGTAAATAGACGAAAACAAAATAGGTTACCTGTAATAGGAAATTTGTGTAAATGAGTAACCTTTTTATGGAATTTTCACTGAAATTTAAAAGGAATGAAGGAGAGATATATACCAGGGTATCTCAAGCTAAAACAGTCCCAAATACTCAAGCCTCTACCATCTGCTCTCCAACTACCTTCAACCTTAAAGTTACATTGAGAAGTTGTTAAGACAACAATAAGAGTTTAAGAATTACTAATAAAAAGAATTTGACTCTTCAGAAAAAAGAATTTTCACATAAAGACAGACCTGATATGCAGATGAGCCTACTCCGAAGATGAAATCATCGGGAAAATCACTGCGCTTGATGTCTGAAGCGTGATCATGAGCATTAGTGAACTCCGACATAATTCAGCTAGAGAAATGGGTTACAACTTAATAACTGTTACTGGTACATTGGTGAAGACTCATCTCATGTGGCCCAAGTATTTATAGAAACCCCAAACCACAAGTTAAAGTTGAACATTGACATGTTTTCATCCTTTGACTTGTCTTTGTTAGTTGATGGTTATAAAACATGTACTAGTTATCTACACATATGAAAGCCAAAAGAAGATAAAACTTGGAAATATGAACTCCGTCTCCAAATCATATTTCCTGATACTTTTTCCAATATTAAAGCCCTATATATTTAAACATTTGGTATTTATCAACTTTAATTTTAAGACAAAAGTGGAATTACTTGAGCATTAAAAAGAGGACGAGTCATAACTATTTAGCTATGAGTCAGGCTAACAACATATTTGAGATACTAAAAAATTGGATGCATTAACTCTAAATATTTGAAACATGGTAGAAGCGTATCAACTGCGCTGTTGAGCTGTCAACTACAACATTTTACTGTATAGCCAAAAATATCATATGCATTAACTATCCGAAAACATGTTAGAGGGGAAAAACTACATTTTCGTTCATCCATCAACTTTGCACCTAACTTTAGAGCCAGAAATATGTAACCATTTGATATAGGCTGGAGCCTAGAAGGGTGTCAGCAACAGTATTTACCCTTACTATATCATCTACATAATATTAATTTTAAAGCCAAAAGTAGATCAAACTTAGAAAATTAACATAGTCTTGAAATCATATTTGCCTAGATTTTTCAGAAATTGAAGTCATCTATTGAGTCAGTTTTATTAGTTCTCAGCAATGGTAGTTTCTATTTATGACATAAGGAAACTGGAAAGTAAAGGAAACAAAGGAAACATCACCACCAATGTTTAAACATGTTTATTGAATATAACTACGACTATATAGATCTTACGTCCTCCCCTCAATAAAAATGACACATACCACCAGCTACAACCGTCAGAACTTTTTTAAAAATTGATAAACCACCAAAGCCTATTTCCTACAAACGCCTGGATGAGCATCACGCTAATATTGATGAATATAAATTATTTTAGTAGAAACATGATTCAAACTTATAGAACCTACATTACTAATTCAAGTATAGAGATACGAGATTTGTCAATCATTGACACGAAACAAGGTCCATAAGGTGATGACTAGCACTATCAACATCTATTACACTTCCCCATGATTTTCATCAATCAATGGCAGTAGCCAACAGTGGTAGTGTAAAAGATAAAGAGATGGGATAACATTTCGTATTTTTACTAAATTGAAAAAGATGAAGTGATACAACACATTTTCTATTTAAGCTCTTTGATCTTAAAATGTGGTGGGATGAATGCTTTATACCATAGTATACATATAAATAAGCTCGTGCATGCAAATGTTCAATGACATGTATGCATGAGCTCTTATTAACAAACGAATGTCAAGTCATACATGGAAAAATAAAAGACTACAAACAAAAGCTCTAATCCGATAGCTACAGAAAAAGCTCAAAGATTATTGATGATGGAATATTACAAGTAAATGGCAAAACTTAATTCACCCTAAATGAATCGTGTTCCTACACCATTGTTACATTAACCAATCTCTTGTGGACAAACTAGAGCGTCGGAACTCATCACGCGAAACCAATTCTGATCACAGCCATCTTATAAATGTTGTGTAGTAGTCCATATGTTTCTAGCACTAAATTGAGCACTGCCTTTTGCTATATAACTCCACTTCTCTCTAGCACTACAATGTTGCTAACAACCCTGTCAATCTTAGGCCTTGGTGATTCCTACACCTATAACAATACAAAGTATTAGTAAAGATAGAACTCTCTCCACCCCGGTTTAAAAGTCGACTACACATATTCATAATCTTCATAGAAGATTAATTATAGACTTATATAGGTAACCAAACTACAATTTTACTCCTAAAAGTACTTGAATGCAATTGCCTATTAAATGACAATTTCTTTGTGTCTCGTGATATAGGGTGAAAATACTAATCTACAATAACTTAAATGTAAAAATATTGACTTCGTTTTTTCTTTAGACAGCATTCAACTATAATCAAGAAAAAACCATGCCAACAATGAGTTTCCAAAGTAACTAGTTATAAATTTCAACCACCGTTGTTGCGAAATACAATGAAAAGAAAATAAGTAACATTGGAGATCACCAGTGTGCCCAATTTCTTATATATTATATCTCTATCCTTTGGGTTACGAATATCACAAAAGTATCATTACAAGATGTCAACAATTCAACATAAACAAGCATATGGCTAGTTCTGCCATATAGAAAGTTCTTCATTACACTTATAACGAACAATCCATTTCAAGATATCACAATTGATTTTGCAACATTCCCAACTGTAAAAAAGGCTGTGAAGTACTCAACTACTCGAGTAACATTTACCTATACGACCACTATCATAAAGAATTACATGTACACCTTATATTGTGTGTATTCAAGGGTATATTGGACATTTTAAATGCCTCCAAAGTCATGTGAATCAATATGATAGAGATATACAATTACAGATACTGGAACAAACTTACTTGTATTAATGGCTCATGAGAAAATGGCATTAACAAATGCTTCTGCCTCAAATGGCTGAAGATCTTCCACCCTCTCCCCAACACCCACAAACTTTACTGGAATTCCAAGTTCATCAACTACACTAACCTGCAAGCAGAAGACATTGTAAAGGTATCATAATTAAATGATAATAAATACGAAACTGTTGGTGACAAGAAAAGAAAAAATAAAACATTCACATACCACGCAGCCGCCTCTTGCAGAGCCATCTAATTTTGTCAAAATGAAACCAGTTATTCCTACAACCTGCCATAGAAGCCGTCGTTTAATTCTTATATTGTTTGTTTTAATGATATTTGTGTCTCTAAAAAGGGTGTTAAATATATAAAGTAACATAAAGAATATGAATCTTCACCTCATTGAATTCCCTAGCTTGTGGGAGCATATTCAACCCCGTTGTTCCATCCAAAACGAGTAAAATTTCCTGTATAATTGAGGTGATCATATAGATCCGCAGGACTTAACAAGTACGTTTAACCATGTAGCATTTTCGGTTTGCGTGTCCTATTTGTATGGTCATAGAAGAAGCATGAGGATGGAACTCACTAAATTTAGGTTCATGTTGGATTGGAAAGTGATATAATAAAGTAACTTTGCTTTTTACATTTCATACTCTTATCATTTGCTTTTTTGGCTTCTAAAGCACACAAAGATCAAAGTGTTCCCTATGTCTCATGAAAAGTGACAAATTTTCAAGCTAAACAATTGCTTATTTGCCTTATGTATGAGCTCATTGTTACAGAATAGGAATCCTGCCATCCTGGTGATCTCATACACAATGATTCCTTTGTAAGAAGCAGGAGTATTACATCAAATGAAACTAAGATGGCTGACAATAGTACCGTACATTAGGGGCGCCAGGAACAACTTTAGCAACAGCCTTTTTGCATGCGATCAATTCTTCCATCAAGCTATAATTAGTGTGTAGACCTATTTACCATATAATTTCAAATACCGGAAAATAAATAACCTGGTCAGCAAGCACCAGATGTAATGAAAACTTAGTAATGATATTGACCAACACCAAGTCTTACGTCCAGAGGTATCACATAACACGATATCAAAACCTTGTTCTTTCCCTTTTTTGACAGCCTGTGATAGAACTACACAAAAAGAACTTCAAGATCACGTGTTAGTAATAGTATCTGCTGTATGACCCACTATTTAATAAGGTAATAAATTTCAGTTCGGTTGTCTACCTGATGATGCTTTTGCCTTCTCTTTTTCAGCTGAAACAATCTCGCAACCGGTCCTCTCAGCCCAAATCTCCAGTTGGTCACTAGCAGCTGCCCTAAAAGTATCACCAGCTGCCATTAATATCTACACAAGTTCCAACAGAGGTATGTAAAAATGAGGGTTTATAGCATTCAAATAGATAACATTGGTTACACATAAAATGTACAAGATCTAACTGCAAAGTATAGATATGTATATACGCAGGCATATAAGTATCAGCAAGCTATGAACTTACCGTAGCGCCTTCACTCTTCAATCGATGAGCCAGTTTCCCTGTATTAAACAATTAGGATACTGTTAAGAAAAACCACTCATTCTTGTTGAGAAAATCATATTTGTATCATTGTATGTGAGGACATGTCAACCCACACTCGAGAATTGGCTATGGAATAAGGCTCAACTTAATGTGTATACATGTGTAAATTTTATAATGTTAGTTCATCTAATTTTTTTTATTTTTTTTGAACAGTTAGTTCATCTAATATATGTACACATATGGTGACCTAAGTCTAGTCAAAGCTTTGACCAGTCAACTCATTGTGGGCCGTAGGAAAAGTTGAGAAGGAAAGAAGAGGCTCAGCAAGAAGCCAATCTGAAGCCACCCCTTGAAGGGAAGCTACGAGTGGAGCCATCCCTTGGAAAGTAGTTATGGGTGGAGCCATATGCCATCCCTTGGAAGAAATAAAGCGGAGAAGCCCGAAGAGAGGGAACAGAAGCGAAGAAGCCCGCAGGGCAGGGAGCCATGGGAGCAATAGATTTTTATCCTAACCTCCATGTTCCATATTTAAAATACTTGGACTATTATTTATGCTGCATGATATGACACATCACAGATGTGCCATTAAACATTATATAAGATCTGCTGCTCCTCGTATGCTGCCTTTTTAGGTCGTACTGTAGGGTCAGGCCCATGTACGAGGGTTGCGCTAATTCTGACGGGTATAAATACCCAATAATTAGACATCAAATCAATCACAATCATTCATTATCAGAAACACTCAAATCCTTCTAGAGAGAGAAACCACCGTCTTTTTCTGATCATCAACCACCTTAGGTCCGCCAAGGGCTTGGTGGGTTTGCACTGCTATGCCAAGATGGCTGGTGATTGACAAGGTTAAACCCATTGTGATTGAGCATAACAATATCTGCTCATTCAATATGAAATTGTTTTGATTTTCATTGGTTTTATCAACATAAACCCCACCCGGTTTGAAATACTGAGCACATTATATTCATCAACATACCAAGAGATGTAGTTTTTCCACCTCCATTAACACCAACTATCATGATAACTGCCGGTTTCCTGTAAACAAAGACATCTTGAGTTACAGCATCATGATATCCAAACATAAAGACACAAAAGATTCCATTTTATGCATTCACAAACCTATATCCAAGTTTGAGCTCTGTTTTAGCACCCTTATTTGTCAGGATATCCAGTACACTATTCTTCAAAGCATCCTACAATACATAAAAATAAAAAAAATGGAAGAATAATCTTTGGAGCCACCACTGTCTATCAACTAAAAGTAAGACAACTAAAGATTATATAATAATATTTTAAGAAAAATTCATATTCACAACACTTGCCTTTATTTCAGGTCCTGACTTGAGCTTTCCAGCATAAATTTCATCCCGCAAGCTCTCGACAATCTTTATTGTGATCTTTGGGCCAAAATCTGACACCAATAATGCCTAAAAGCATAGATAGAATGTAGACATAATTTCATGGCATAATTTTCAAACGTGGACATAATGAAATAACATAAGTTCATCAAATTTGTCTCTCCAATTAGCATTTATTTATCTATATCTATATCTATATCTATCTATACTATTATATAAAGAAGGAGCATCTTTTTAGAAATCTCAATTAAGGAATTGAATCGCCTAAAATGCCCCTACTCTTTATTAACTAATTTAAACATCTCTACCTAATATACCTATAATACCCTTAAATCTCAACCACTCATATTT
>JANDBE010000042.1:723853-736136 GCA_024320915.1 Erigeron philadelphicus | reverse complement strand
TTCAAGTTTCGCCCGATGAAGAGCCTCCCTCACTGGCGGAACCACACATAAACAAGGGGTATCCGGGGCTACGGGTTCGTAAAAATTTTGTAGTATAATTTTTCTGAAAGATGATGTATTTTTTATTGGTGCCACGGTCAATTAAATATGAGATACCGGTTAATGTAACTAATTTTAAACTTTTGAAAGATTTTTCTATCAATATAACTTATAAAGATGTATTTGTGCTAATAAATATGAAAAGCATACTCCAAAAGTGCCGAAAACTCTTAACAAACCACCAGAAAAAGGCAAAAATCCTTAAGAAAATGCTAAAAATTGTAACAATCTAAAAGTTATTGTTATTTTGCGGCTATATGAGGCTAAAAAAAATTAATTTGTGCTACGGGTCACGTTCGATCTTAGCTCCGCCACTTGCCTCCCTACCTAATTATTAAGTTAAGAAAAATCAAATAAGCTAAAACTACATTGAAAATATCATATCAAATTGGAAAATACTGGAAAATATCATGATGTATCCATTTATCTCTAGAACATCACCGACCTTAATTTTCTTGAATCCTGACGACGACAGCCACCACCGCTATGTCTCTCCCCGTCGATGAATCAATCATCCATTTTCAATTTTAGCCCTTTTCTTCCATGAAACAACAACATAAAAAAATGGTAATCTTATTATTGTTTTTATTCATATTTTAATTTAATTGCCTTACATATATAATATGAATCCTTAATTTTGATTCCTTAATTTTGATTCCCCAAGGAACCTAGAATAATCATGTCTATCTTAATGTTGTTTTTTAATTTAATTTGTCCATTTGCTAACCCGACAAGACTGTAAAATCTTGTTGACATATATTATATGACATGATTTTGCTTGTAAACCGTTATCGTAACTGTAATTGTGATTGTGATTGTCACCAGGAAATGGAAAAACGTATCGACTTTTTGCGATGGCTTGATATCGACATGGTACTTAAAATCCTCACCTGTTTGTATGAGCCAGCTGACCTTATCCGTGCATCCGCCGTCTCTAAATACTGGCGAAATTTTGGTTAGTATCACATCACATGTTTAGTAATATGATTTTTGATTGCGATTTTGTGGAACATAGTTTGTGTTAAGCACTTAAGCCCACAAGTATTTGGTATTACTTACTAAAGAAAGAAAGAAAGAAACTGCTCAGTGCCGCCTTTCGCGGGTTTTGAGCCCCAATACCTCGATGGTGTATGGGGAGGTTAAGATGTAGGCAGACCTTACCCCTACCTAAGTAGAGAGACTGCTTCCAGTTTCTACCAAAATGGTAGAAAAGGCCCTCCAACCTTTGCATGGGATGAGGATTGAACCCATGACTTCTGTTTCCAGAGGCCATGGTGTTACCACTGATCCAACCATGCTGCTTTATTTGGTATTACTTATTGTTATCGGTTATTGAGATTTAATGTTAATTACACTCTTTAGTAAACAATCCAATACTAGTTGTCTACGGTGTAAAACTTATTGTTCATGTTCAAAAAAATTTTAAGCTTGCTAACGAGGATACAAAATCACTTGTTCTGCAGTGATTTCTTATGGACTTTGTAAGCAACTCTGTGTTAGAAAATATCCTCAGCTTGCCACCATTGCTCATGTAGCCGAACTAGCCTCTGATGATGGTCCTTCTTACAACATATTGAATATAGAACACAAGGCATATGGTTCTTTATATCGAGCTTTAACATCATTTCCACCGAGCTTTTGCATCACTTATCCAGTAAGTGCTTCCAGCACCGATAACTACCCTGAAGAAAGTATCATCAACACTCTAGATCCTAGGGACCGAGTTCTCGAAAGGGCCTCTTACTGGTCAAGTAAAGGACATGTGGATCCTGATGTCCCAGAAACTCTGATTTATAATCTGAGTTCTAATTTGTGTGTTATTACAGAAATTAATATTTTACCGTTTCAAGGTATGTTCTTTCTCTCACCCCCAGCTCCAAATAACACTTTGGATGTGTTAATTTTGATCATCATCTGAAGCTTACCCATCTTGCCACCTCTATACTCTTTGGTTCTCTTTTTCATGGCCAAGACTCATAATGATCAATATTTGTGTACCCAGCCATGTTTCAACTCGGGTTTCCGATCTACTCAGCGCGATTTGTGCGATTCAGAATGGGGCATCCAAAGTCTTTCAAAGACATAGATCGTGATTTTTTGGAGACTCAAGAAAGTGCAGATGACAAGTTTGTTTGGACGTATACTTCACAAACTTTTCCAATGCTTCAGGTGAGTCTTGGAATGCTATTCACATTTTTATGTACTTGTAAGCTTGTTAAAGTAACTTGATTTAAAGGTCTTGTGACAACAGGAGAATCGTTTACAGAAGTTCAAGCTGCCCGAGCCTGCACTTTGCATTGGTGGCTTTTTGCAAATTGAGTTGCTAGGTCGGGTCCAGAAACAACGAACTGATGCCAAATACTATATATGGTCAGTTCTGGTACTCTCTTCAACTACTTGACGCATTTTTTCTGTATCATGACTAAATGAGTTACACATTATATTAGTCATTTGTCTCATACATCCTTTGACATGGGATATACCATGGACCTATCTACATATAGTTACTACTGTACTTTATCATCATGGGAATAGCGAAAAACACATTTTTAGTTTGAAATTGGAACAATGTTTCTTCACTTCTGAGTCTTAAACCTAACGACCTGTATCTCATCTCCTGGAAGTTGTACCTTACTTAAGAATCAGCTATTTTTGCTTTCAAAAGACATACTTGCAAATAATTGGAATTATAACGTAAAATGTGTCATCGGCATGAGGATAATTTTGTGGATGAAACTCAATACAGTTTGTATTACATAGTAAATTTATAATCACACGGGACAAGCTTGTAGTAGGTGCTTTTTTTATGGTATGTTGGATAGCTGGACTTCCAATCTTTTGCCATTAAACACAGGGATTGTGATATACGAATAATCAGAATTAGATAATCACATGTGTCTAACTGATGCAGTGTGGCTCACGTCCAAGCTATAGGAAGTCAATTATCACCGGCATTTAGTGTTGACTTCCTGGAGCCATCCAACACTGTATCTCTCAATTACAATGCTAAAGAATTCGAACGTACTTTACAAAATGCTTCTGATGGGAGTAATATATCACTGAGTACAAGTCTACTTCCTGTAGAACCCCCACGAGACCTCGGTTGGGGAAACTTGCAAGAATTCATTGAGATAATTCAATTGCAGGCACATCAAAATGTTATTGACTTTGCATGGATTAATGATGAGTTCGAGGAGGACGAATAAATCGGATTAATGATCAGTTTTTTGTAGATATGTGTTTTTTTGTGTTTGTTGTATATGTGTATGTTTTGTTCTTTTCCATCCTGTGTACATGAACTGGGTGTTATTTAGTGAAGCAGTTGTTGACTTCTTGTGGACACCCCAAGTAGCCGAGTATGTCAACTGACCATGTAGCTTATGGTTTAACCCTTATAGCATTACAATCTACAAACATTCAATCAGGAAGATATTTCAATTTACAATACTCAACATAGTGTTCTAGTTTGTAATGACCAACAGTAGTACTTTGCAAGTAGTTAATGTTTTTAACTGACCAACTTCATAGTTAAAGTACACCGGCCTTAGGTGACGTTTGACCCATTAAAACTACTCGCCCTGTTTTCAACTTGAACCAGTTTGAACCATTGACATGTTTATGGTCAAAAAAGTTTGTACCCATATATAGAAGTGACTTGAAAGCAAAAATTGATCATGAGTTATCTGCAGCTGATCGAAGAAGAGACAGACTTGAGTAACTGGCACAAACCACTTTCATGATGCTTTTCGAATAATTTGTGCATCTAAAGCGTCGACAAACATGTAACTGAAAAAATGTTTTATATAATAGTAGCATAGATTTACGGTTTGCTATTATATGATATAAATAAATGCTTGCACATCGTTTGAACGGGCTAGTAAATGACGGTTATTTTTACAACTTCACATAAACTACCACCTTAGATTCATAGATTTGCCTCACAAATGTTTCATAAAAGACAATGAAACAACTATTTTTTACATCTCCAAAACCTAATTTTTCCCGAACAAATTTATAAATTTCCCTCTTTGCAACCTTTCCAACAACTTTTTAGACTCGATTATATCCATTTCAGTTAGCTTCTTCAAATACCCTATTGCACCATACGATATCATAAGCTTCCGACACTTCTTGCTCGTCGACAGAATCACAAGGCAACCCACCGCATACTTTTTAGCTGTGTTTTGTGGGCTTGGGTCTAGTAATTGAACCAAATTAGGGACACTTCGCATATCACGCTTAACTTCTCGAGCATTACATGCAAGTGTCATTAGGCTCGCAAGTGCTTGTGTCGCCACCTCCCGGACGTCATTCTGTTTCACTTCAAGTAATTTGATTAGTAGTGACATGCACCCGCTTTCTCCCACAAGTTTTTTCATTTCCAGTGAGTCAGTAATCCGACATATTGTCGCTGCTGCCAATTTTTGGGATCCGTTCGAGCTCGAGTTAAGTATGCGGACGAGTCTTGGGAGGAGGCCTAATGAAACCAGGGTTTCAACTGAAACCGACCCAACAAGGTTTCTGATTGTCCCGATTGCAGGTTCTTGAGGTAGACCACTATCGAGGTATGCCAACAGACTACGAACCCCGCCTTCAGTGATAACAGACATTTTGAGCTCGTTACTTAATGTGAGATTCTGCAAGCACTCGGCAGCGTATTCCTTGGAAACAAATAAAACCCCTGAATCAAGTATATCAATCATGATCTTCACCACCCCTTCTTCAGCTAGGGCTTGGTGGAGATCGGGTACAACAGATAAGTTTTTCAAAGTACAAGTTGCTGAAGCTTGGGAAACGGAATCACCCGCGTAGCATACTTCCATTAGTGGCTGCACCCCACCATGGCCCACTATCGAGCTAGCTATCTCTGCTGACCGGGACAATTGCTGAAGGGTAATTGCGGATTTTTCTCTTCCAACTGAGCTACCAGACTCGAGTAGCCTTATCAGAGGTGGTAAAACGCCTTCTGAAACAAGTAAATTTTCACAACTGCCAGACTCTGCTAATGTACATATCAAAGTAACAGTCTTTTCACGTATTCTTGGAGATGTGGCTGTAAGAAGTTGTACCAAAGCGGATATGCTGCTTCTTCCTAAGAAGGGG
Organism: Erigeron philadelphicus; assembly: GCA_024320915.1. Taxonomy (NCBI): domain Eukaryota; kingdom Viridiplantae; phylum Streptophyta; class Magnoliopsida; order Asterales; family Asteraceae; genus Erigeron; species Erigeron philadelphicus. Next base: position 730,934 of record JANDBE010000042.1, on the reverse strand, counting down.
GAAACCATCTTTTCATCTTCTCTCATCACATCAGCAAGGCAATCAAGAGCTTTATGCTTAGCTTCCAAATGCCCAATCTGCAGCCGAGCTAGCAACTCTGTAACATTACAGCCTTCTGAACTTGAACCTTCAGAGCCCGAAGAGGTACAACTCGGTAATGAAACCTCTCCCAAAACTCCTGTTTTTATTAGGAGCCCGCAATCTCGTAGATTTAAATCAATTTTCCCCGACAACGCATCAAGATCACTCTGCATTTGAAGCTTACCTTCATATTTCTCTTTTGAACATTTCTCTGCCATCTCAAGTGACTCATTCAAAGTCTTTGCAACCGCTTGAAGCTGTTCTATGCACAACATATTCTTTAAAAAGCATGGATGGCTTGATAAATCAGATAACCTGGTTGGGATCTGCTCTAATTTCGATATGATCATTTTCCACCTTCCTGGAAACCCTTTAACCTCTCGGGCTTTCCGGAGAGCCACAGGAACAAGTTCATTGGCATATGACAGCCACTCTTCAGTTGACTGAAGGTCACCCACAACCTTATTCACTTTATTATGATCTTCCACCATTATCTAGGAATGTATTAATATAGCCAGTTACCTATTTGAAATATGAATTACAGATACAAATCATAGTTTGTTCAAGATTATAAGATTAGAATGATATCAGAGTCAATATACAGAGAAGTCAAACCTGATGACAAGATTTTGAGGCTAAAATGATATACAGGAACCAATTTAGTGAAGTCAAACCTGCAGAAAATACAAATAGCTGATAAATAAACATGAATCCTTTAAGATCTCGAGAATAAATAATCTAAGAACCAAATTGCAGAAAGATTTATGATTCTTATACTAAATGATCTAGGAACCAATCACGAGAACGAACATGAAAAACATAAAGAACTCAACTCTGAAAAACAAATCAACCTGGTTTAAATTTTGAGACTCAATGGAAAACTTGACTTTGAGATCAGAAAGTTGGATCCAAGTCACATTTATGTAATATGATACTTGACGTTCGGACAAACTAACATGTTCAAAAGGGACCCAAATTGAGAGTAAAAAGAAGATGAAGATCATGACTTTTGCATGAAAAGTAAAGTCCTGTAGTAGTTAAATGACTTGGATCATCAAACTTTACTTTATCGATCATATTTAAAAAGTAAATGGAATAAAGATCAAAACCTATGAGAATCTTGCATGATCATAAAGCCAGATCAGCTACAATAAAAGAGACAAAGTATACACACACATGCAATCACGAAGCCTTGCATTTAAGATAGATTATGTACTCATGATTTTCCATTCATCTCTGTTTAACATTCTGCAAAAACAAGGGCAAAATAATGTCTTGCTTCACGACTCACTAGTACTTTAACCACTCCATTTATTTCACAAAGATGTGGTGTAAAGATGATAAAAGTTAAAGGAAGAACTTTTCATCATACATAAAGCTATCAACTTTTTTTACTAAATTCATAGACATATACGGTGAAACCAAAATCGTTACACAATAACACATACTTTAAGCTCAAAACAACATTCAAAGAACAACAAAAAAAAAATAGCTTAGAGATGTTAAATTGTACACTCATTACTCATACATAATGTGCTTAAATTTTGAAGCATATAGTCATAGATTAGATTTACTAGACAAGTCTTATAACTGTGTACCAAAAGTGATTGTTGCAGTTTTCTTGGTGTAGGTGACTACTACGTATCTTCAAGAGATGTTAAATTTTGCTTTAAAGACAAGACAAGAAAGGTCACCATCTAACTTCAATTGTACACCCATACATATTGTGCTTAAATTCTGGAATGGGACCAAACCATCAAGTTTATGCTTTTGTATTTGAAAAATAAAAAGTACAATAAATACAAAATTAGGATCATACGTCAAAGTGATTGGTCTCTTGCAAACATTGAATGCTAAGACCCCTTAGATAGCCCTTCACAAATAATGTAGTGTGCTAGTTCTGAAAACAATCAAACATAATGCAAATATATTTAAACAGCAAGATTCAAACAATACACCAAGAACATGCAGTAAAAATGAACGAATTCCAGATAATTTCATTTTACATTTCCATAAATAATAACTTGTTCTTGTGATTATATTAACTTTTGGTGTCTTTTCTCAAGAAAACTAATAAAGAACAATGGTTCAAAAGTTTAATCTCTCTCTTTATTGACAAAAAAAGGGCTTTTCATGCAACAAGATTTTTTAAAAAGGTGAATTCCGAAATTCAACAAGACAACAATTAGTTGAAGACTTCATTTCTTGGAAATTTGACTTATACCCATCAAAAGGTTTGATCTTTAAACCATATGTCCCAATTTAAAAAGCTCAAACTAAGATTAAATAATCAAACTTGAAGAAATGTGAGATATACCCAACAAATATTAAGCTTCCAAGAAACTCAAATTTCAAAGAACTTGAACAACATCAAGAATTAAGATTTTGTTTCTTGAGAGATTTGACTCAAAAACCACCAAAGATTTGATCTTTATATAGAAAGCACAAACTACAATTGCACAACTCAGTTTAAAGAAAATTGAGAAATAGCCACCAAAGTTAAGCTATACCACTTGTAACTGCAAATCTGAATATAAAGTTCAAAACTTGACACCAACCCACTAAAATTTGTAATTATCTATCACCAAATTTCCAATTTTAATCAGTAGAAACTAGAAATAAACAAAGTAGAGTAATATTAAAGAAATACCCACAATAGACTAACCATTCAACACTCTATTTCCCAAATCAGAACAACATAAAAAATAAAAAATATTAAGAAAAGCTCACAAAAATTTTAACTATAAAAATGGCCCAAGAACAAAAAAGATTGAAACTTTAGAAATGCCCACCAAAAATTGATCAAGAAACACAATCTTGAATCAAAAATTTCTTGACTTTTTTCTTCCATTATTGATTTACACATGAGCCCATTAATAGTAAGGTAATGCAAAAGAACAAAAAAATAAAATCATTGAGAATCTTGAAAGCTGATAAGTGAGATGCTAATAAAAGTTTAATTTTGAAATATATCTATATAAAAAGAAAGACAAAAGGTTTAATTTTTACCAGTGAATTGAAGAATGTGATCAAGCTTTTTAACTAGATGCCGACAGAGAAGAATGAAAGAATTCAAACAAATTAATATATATTTATTTTATGTATTTGAATCACTGTGTGTGTGAGAGTGAAAGAAGTATTATGTCAGGAATAGCTGAGCTGTGGTGTCCCAAGATTCACTTTATGGAGCCTGTGTGGTTAATTATCTTGCCATCAAAACTGTAAAAAGGTAATATAATGATCTATAAAAAAATATAAAAAAAATTATGTTTTTCTTTTTAATTAATGCAGCCCGTATCCCGATCATTGTTTTTTGGTATCTCGACCACAACTACTATTATGGGCCCCTTATATAATAACGGACCCCTGTCAGTAATCGTTGCAAATAGTTGAATATGGACAAAACATCATTATTTATAGCGATTATCGCTGCAAATAGTCTGGGCGAGATACCAGATTACACCATGCGCCTTTAATTATTATATATACTTGAGAATGGGAATGTGAATGCTACACAGAGAATCATTGACTTTAATGATATATTTTGTATTTTTGTTTCACATTTTTAATAGTAGTAGTTAAAAACTCACGTTCTTCTAAAAGTTATAGTACATACAATAATGAAGTGAAAATAGAAAGTTATAATTAAAGCATAAAGTAGCATTTTATGTATCAACTTTTTCATAAACAAGTTGACAAATATATTTACGGAATGCGTAACATGACCAGGGTAAAAAAGGTAACCTGACCAGGAACTATTAACAGCGACGTCGCCGTTAATAGTGTGGGACCCAATTTCGAGGCGTTGCAGTAAATGATGACCGCTAACAGTGTGGGGCTTATAGAGTATTAGCGGCGACGTCGCCGATAATAATAAACCCTATTTTTCTTTTTATACCAGCCGTAGAAGACGATTCACACACATATATTTTTCAAAAAACAATTCCAGTCATCCACCTTCTCTAACATAGAATCCGACCACCCTCCCTTTCTCTATCAAGAATCCGACCATCAATCCCCTCACCCTTTTATCAATAATCCGACCACTCTCCTCTTTTTTTGGTTACGAATTACCGGCCACCCGCTTCAATTTTCGGCTACTTTTCAGGCGTCGAGAGAAAAACCGACCACCCCACCCCACTTTTCAGACGAGGTTTTAGCGGCGACTCTTATTCCGGCGACCCGGTTCCAAATCCGGTCACCCCACTTTTCCGGTGACCACTTTTCTGACGTTTTCTTTGTATGTTTACTAACACTCATTTACATTTTTATTGTTGTTTTTATTTTCAATATACGTTATTATTATAGTTATAAATTATACGTTTGTTATTTTGATTGTAAGAAATTTGTAGAATATGATTGTTAGAAATTAATCTTAATGTATCAAATACACTATAAGACGAGTAATTAGAGCATAAATTAGAGAAAACTATATGACAAAAGTTGAAACACCATCCAAATGGTTACCAATTAAATAAAAATGGAACAACTTAATTAAGTTGTATACTTATGTAATTTTTCAAACTACAATTAAGTTGTATGCATGATTTGGCATAGTTGTATACTTGTATTTGTTCATAGGAAATTGAGGTTTTGAAAAAGAAAAAAGGTACAAATAACTTCACTTTTGGTCATGCTGAAGATCGAGGGCATGCATGCTTGTAGATTGAGGACATCTAAAAAAACACCTAAATGTTTAAATTATCATATTACCTTTTTTGAACCGTTAATGTTTATAAATTTATCACTCTACTGGTATAAATCTCCTCTCATGTCTATAATTAAGCTTTACTTGTAAGAGATAAATTTTATCCATCTACAATAAATCCTGCATAATACAGTAATACATTTTGTATATTTGTTGTAGATGACAAACTTTGGTTGTCTAAATATTTTTTTTATCACTCCCCATAAATTTTATGCAATTCCACTTCTTTTGTTATAAACGTGAAACATCCAATATGAAAAGGCTTATCTTTTTGTTATTTGGTAAAAACATAACACGACATTCTCTTTACCTTTTTTTTATTTATTATATGTATTTAACTATTTATAAATAAGTGAGATTAAAAGCAAGTATTATGCAAACTGCAATTAGTAGAATATTTTTTTAAACCACACTCCTGTGGGAATGGATATATAGCAGGCCTAGTTGGTATACGAAGACAAATTAAAGGATGTTTATTATTAATTATTGGATCCAGATGATCGGACGGTCAATAATGAAAGTCATTAGACCGTTAATTTTGGTGTAGGAAAATTTGAAATTTCAAACAGCTGACAGATATGGCCAAGTGGATGATCGATCACATACCGTATATGTATTTATCATCTTAACAATATCAATAAATTTCCAAAGTTTATAAGTATTCGAAATGATATAAGTTACTGTCTTAGATTTTGAATTATGTGACACAACCCGTATCCCGACCATTGTTTTTTGGTATCTCGATCACAATTACTATTTGCAGCTATAGTCGCTGCAAATAGTGTGGGCCCCCATGTTTGTAATGACAAATCTGGCAGAGTAGTAACATGCCCCCTGACGATAATCGCTGCAAATAGTTGGATATGGACAAAACACCACTATTTGCAGCGATAATCGCTGTAAATAGTCTGATCAAGATACTAGATTACTGGTCGGGTCACCAGACGTCTTATTTTATTACTACTTTACCACTAATATACTATAATACATTTGCATTAAATAGTTCGAAGTAATGAGCATAGTACTTTTTGAACTTCAAACTTTGTACTTCTTCAATTTCTTTGGTTAGTTGCAGACACAACATATATAACAAACTTACAAACGCATATGAATTTTGTTATATAAATTTTTTATAGTTGGGCTTAATATCAGTAGATTCAGATATTTGTTGGAGATTTATGAAAGGGATATATGATATTTGCCCTTCTTTATAGGTCAGACAAACACTTAATAACTCATCTCCATTTTAATTTTACGTCAGCAAAATTCGTCACCAATTTGGTTTTATATACATTATTAGTTATGCCTTTATGCCTTATAGCAAAATATCAATCAAACTTTTACCATCCCATAATTCAAATAATTATGCCCTAGTAAACAGAAATAACAATTAAATGCTTTATATTTTTAGATAGCTCTAACAAAAAGAAAAGGAATTAGGATTTATAAAGATTACCTTTAAATGGGATGTTGTAGTGAAGATGTATTCTAATAATCCAAACATTCTAAAAAAAGTTTAAGTTTTGGAAAGAAACATCATACAGTCATACACTTGTTGAAGTGAACAAAAAGGAATTGAGAAATTGTGGCCCGTGGGCTTAGGGGCCGGCTTATAACCACTATCAAGGTGATCTAGTACTTCTTTTTAAAAAATGTCTGATATTTAAATTTTCTAGATATACATTTTAAGCTGCCCACGTACAATGTCTAGAAACGTTTATAGAATTTTATATACTAAAAACCTATGTAAATATGTAAGTATTTTATACATGAAATGAAATGTAGAAAATTTTAAAGCACATATTAATTTAACCAAATTTCGTTTTAACTAAATTTCACTTTAACCCCCTAAATAGTCTATTTTATAACTTTTATCCCATATTAAAGTTTTCGCTTTCATTTTCGTGACACTAAGCTTTTAGGTTCTCATGTTTTCATCAAACAACTTTCATACAATTACGGTTTTACTTTTAAACATTTTGTCTTTGATTGTTTTCATTTGTCTTTTTATACATATAACGTTTTCATTATACAATAACTTTCATCATCTTTGCGTCTCACGTTCATGTTACATTTAAAACATTAATATATTTATTGTTTATGTTTTTATACATCTTAATATCTTTTACATTATTTTTATTGTATTGTTACACGTTTTTTTTTAGAACAACATTATATTATAAAATAGAACAAAACGGTATCTAGCAAAGCACTAGATATCGTGAACAAAGGTACAATTACAATTACATGTATCAATGAATAAATGAAACAAGCAAACCAACAACGACGAGC
>JANDBE010000042.1:585650-604599 GCA_024320915.1 Erigeron philadelphicus | reverse complement strand
TACACATGTATAATGGGTATGTTTGACAGAAGTAATTGTAGCTAGTAGCTGTTGCTTTTTGTTGAAGCTGTAAGTTGTAGCTTTTAAGCAAAGTTGTTAGCTATAGCTATTATTATTTAAAATTGTTTGGTATGGTAGCTGTAGCTGCAACTTTAAGAGTAATTTGTGTACTTTTAATGACTAAAAGCTTCATCGAAAAGCTAAAGCTCCTGAAACGCTACTTCAAGAAGCGTTTCATTTTTTAGCTTTTTCTTTCAAATAAAAGCTAAAGCTAGTTGCATCCAAACAAAACTTTTAACACAATAGGAGCTTTTTGTTCAAAATTAAAAGCGATAGCTCCCCAAAAGCTTTTGAAAAGTTCTTGCCAAACATAGCCTGAGTCTTTTAAACTTAGATGTAAGCGGATTAACCGGAGGTATCTTGTGGTTGGTTGTTACCCATTTCTCTGCCCAACATCAACATTTACCTAACAAGGTTTGAACTTAAGATGTCTTGTGAGAAAATAAAGTCATCTGACCGACCACTAGGCCACCGTAGAGGTGGTATCCATGATTCTAAGTAGTTTATATGATTGGTTTTTTATAAGATAGTTATGGGTTACTGAAGGTGTGCCAATAAAGTGATTATAACTTAGTTCTGCCTTCAATTATTTGATTATATTTAGCGAATTAGCGGTCAAGTAATCAGAAATATCAAAATATGCACATCACAATAAATAATCAGTTAAGACAAGGCACATACATATATTATACCTTTTTTTTATTGTTATACTTGATCACACACCATTTTCGTTGGTGGGACTTGTATATACTGCTAGACCAAGGGCCAGTTGCTAACTTTTTTTTTTCTTTTTGGAATGGCAGCCAGTTGGTAACTGATTACCATTAAGAGTGTTTCTTTATTGCAATTGTTTATCTGAATTTAATTATTCAGTATTATTACTTATAATCACTTTCAGAATGCAGACTCAAGCACCCCTCTTAATCTTGTATATTTACTTAACTCAATGTGGTTTCGGTTGATCCTCTTAGGTGATTGTGATTAACCCTTTGTATGAAATGAAATATATTTCAGGTGATTATATGTATAAAGATTTTGTTGCTTAATAACTTGTTGAAGTGACATCATGGATGGCGAAAAAGAGGAAACATCCAAATCAAATCATCTTAAGAACAACCACCTTAGCAATGTGAATATTGGGACTAAGGATGTGGATGCTATGTTGGAGCAGGCATGCCAAGATAGAGATAAAGATTTGGATAAATTGATGAACCCATATGGTGACAGTAGTAACGTCATATATGGATTTCATGTTAAAAATGGTACATCAGAGTTTGATGCTACAAATCATGATATTCATACCTCAAATGAGCCTCGCTCACCTTTTGTCACCCAACAGTCGTCTTTCTTCACTTCATCCCCACGACCTAAACCGAAACCTTCTTCACAAGATATAAATACAGAAATCTTGCATCTAGTGGATTCTGCAATCATGGGTCAGCCCGAAAGTATAGAGACTATGAAAAGTATGGTGAGTTGTGCAGAGAACTTTGGAGATGGAGTTGATGCAGATAGTGTTGCATATTTGTTAGTTGATACACTTCTTACAACAATGGGAGGAGTTGAATCTTTTGAAGAAGATGATGACAGTTTTTCACCAACTGTGATGAAAAACTCCATAGCTGCAGTTATATCTGCTGAACTTCTTCCATGGCTTCCATGGTTAACTGATAGTGTTGGATTCATGTCCCCTAGGACCAGACTGATTCGTGGGCTGCGGACCATTTTACGAGCATGCACAAGAAACAGGGCCATGTGTTGTTCAGCAGGTTTAATAGGGGTTCTTTTGAAAACAGCTGAAAAGATTTTTCTTGATGATGTTGGTTCAACGAAGCAACTGAAGTGGAATGGAGCTCCGTTATGCTCTTGCCTTCAATATTTAGCTGGGCATTCTGTTAGTGTAGCTGATTTGAACACGTGGTTTAGGTTAGTTAAAAGAACGATTAAAACTCCATGGGCTCCTCGGTTAATGGCTTCCTTAGAAAAGGCGTTGGGTGGCAAGGAGTCACGGGGCCCAAAAGCTTCATTTGAGTTTGATGGTGAAAGCTCAGGTTTGATTGGGCCAGGAGAGGGTCGTTGGCCATTTCCTAATGGCTATGCATTTGCCACATGGCTTTTTGTTGAGTCATTCGCCGATAATTTACATACAGCAGCTATTGCTGCATCCATAGCAGCAGAAGCTGGAGCCAAATCAGGAAAGTTTTCAGGTTCACCTGCTGCGGCTGTTGCTAAGAAGGGTATGGATGAAGGCACAACAAATATGCCTCGTCTTTTTTGTTTTGTAACTTCTGATAATCAAGGCATCGAGGCGTATTTTCATGCTCAGTTTTTGGTGGTTGAAAGTAGAACTGGAAAAGCAAGAAAAGGTCCGGTGTATTTTTCTTATGCTTTTAAGCCACAATGTTGGTATTTTATTGGCATTGAACACACTTCAGATGGTGAATTAAGATTATATATTGATGGAACATTACATGAAACCCGTTCTTTTGACCTCCCTCGATTCTCCAAACCTCTTTCATTTATTTCCGTTGGAACTAATCCGCCACCAAGAATGGGGGGATTACATCAAAATTCACGACAATGCCCATTGTTTGCAGAGATGGGCCCAATATATATATTCAAAGAACCCGTTAGGCCTGAGATCATAGGAAGGCTGGCTTCCAGGGGTGCAGATACACTTCCTTCATTTGGTAATGCTGCTGGGTTGATGTGGTTGTCGACTAATTCCCATGTGGTAAATATTGAAGAGGAAAGTGCTCGCTTAGATGCGGATATTGCAGGATACCTTCACCTAATCTATCATCCAAGTTTATTAAATGGACGTCACTGTCCAGATGCTTCCCCTTCTGGTCCTTCAGGTATTGTATCTATTATTCATTAAATGACGCATTAAATAAAAGTTTCTGTTATCATAATTTGTAGAGGTGGCAAGATGGGTGAGTTGGATAATGGGTTACAAATATATAATTTTTGTGTGATTCCAAACTCGCCGGGATGGGTGGACCCTTTAACACTCCGGCAAAGGGGCAAACAATTTTACATGAATTAGATATTGTTTTCAGAGGATTGAATTTTTCTTTTAATTATATAAATATTACACTGCAGGATTGCTTCAGAGACCTGCTGAGGTTCTCGGGCATGTACCCGTAACCACAAGAATGCGGCCTACAGAAGCTTTGTGGGCCCTGGCATATGGAGGTCCAATGTCTTTACTTCCATTTTTAGTAAGCAAAGTTGAGAATGATACATTAGAACCTGTAAAAGGCAATCTTAAATCATGCTTGGCCTCCACAGCTCTGGCTGCTTCAGTATTCAGGATCATATCACTAGCGATACAACACCTTGGGAACAGCAATGAGTTATCCCGAACACGAGGGCCTGAGGTTTTATCAAAAATACTAACATATCTCTTAAAAACTTTATCATCACTTGATGTTGCCAAACATACAGTGGCAGATGAGGAAATTGTTGCGGCAGTTGTGAGTTTATGTCAATCTCAGAAGAACAATACTACACTAAAAATGCAACTTTTTAGTACGCTATTGTTGGATTTGAAAATTTGGAGTTTATGTAGTTATGGGATACAAAAGAAACTGTTGTCATCTTTAGCAGATATCGTATGCATCGAGTCATCCGTGATGCGTGATGCAAAGGCAATACAAACTCTTCTTGATGGATGTAGGAGATGTTATTGGACTATTCATGAAAAAGATTCGATGAACACATTTTCTATTAATGGAGGGCCACGGCCAGTTGGGGAAGTGAATGCTTTGGTTGATGAGCTTCTAGTGGTAATTGAACTTCTTTTGGTGGAAGCTCCTCCTCCAATGGCGGTAAATGATATTAGATGTTTGCTTGGATTTTTGGTTGATTGTCCACAACCAAATCAGGTACTTTTGATCCTTTTACTTATAAATGGGTTTGTTTGGGTTATGTTAAATCTCTAATAGGGTAAAATGGATAAGTTTATACCAAGTTAGCTTAAAACCTTTTAAATTCTATTATATCAGATGTTTTAATTACTATTCAAGTCATATAACTAGTATAATTATATCTGACACACTAGTTATTAATGAAAAGTATTGATAGCTTGGACAAGTGTTTTTGGTCAATCCAGCAGATTTTTTTTACCAGAACTCATTTTGACCTATTACCCATATCTAACGAGTGGCCCATTTTTCACACCTCTAGATTTATACAAGGGGTCCAGATTTTAAATTTGAAAGTATTATACTAAAAAAAGGATGAGGTATTCTGTGACCCGGGAAAGGTTAGTCTTTGACTCTGATGTATGCGTCCTAACCGGGAAAACCTGTGACCATTTTTGAACCTTTTCTGTGGCCATCCCCAAGAAAATATTTAGCAAGGTTTGAATCTGAGACCCCCTGTGAGGATATCAGAATGCCTCACCACATGCCACATTGGTGGTGGTGATTGTAAGTAGTATATCGCATTGAGTAGTAGTACAAGTTAATTTTCTTCATTGGGTTTTTATTATTTTATTCGCTCAGGTTGCAAGGACATTGCATCTAATAAATAGGCTGGTGGTACAACCAAATACTTCTAGAGCAGAAAATTTTGCCCAGGCGTTCGTATCATGTGGTGGTATTGAAACACTTCTAGTCTTATTGCAACGGGAAGCAAAAGCTGGAGATAAATATGCACCTGACATTGATGACGATGCCTGTTCTATCTCAGGATCCAAAGCAGAAAGTGTTGCCGGTTTTACTGAAAATTATAACACTGATGATGTTGGTTCTGTATATGATAGTGAAATTTCAACTTATGAACCGCATAGACATCATAGTATCATGGCCTCTAGTATAGGAAGCCGAACGTCGGCTTCCGAAAGTCAAATTATAAAAAATCTTGGTGGTATAACTTTCTCAATTACCCCCGAGAATGCAAGGAATAATGTGTATAATATCGATAAAACTGACGGAACTGTTGTCGCGATCATTGGCCTTTTTGGGGCTTTAGTTATTTCGGGGCATTTAAAGTTTGGTTCTCATGCTCCTCCGGATCTTACTGGAAATCTCCCTGGTTTGCTTGAAGGTGCGGGTAGTATGTATGATGATAAAGTTTCACTTCTACATTTTGTTCTGCAAACGACTCTCCAAGCTGCACCAAACAGGCTAATGACTATGAACGTCTACACAGCTTTACTTAGTGCCTCGGTATGACATATAAGTAACTATCAGAAGTGAGAAATTGGGCGGTTTGGGTGACAGTCAACATGGTTTTCAGGTTTTGGTTCAATATGAGTAATTTTTAAACTGGTTTGGGTTGGCCTGAAAATAATCTTTATATAATAATTTTTGTCAAATATGATTACAAGTTTCAGTTTAGTGCAATAATAAGTTAATGACAGAGCAAAATTATTTAGCTGGTTGATGCTTTAAAAGAAATTTTGGACAACTTTCGGTACTTTGATCTCTTTCCTTTTAAGCTACCAACAATATCACCAATAATGCTTAGTTAAATAGGCCTTTGTTGTTATTTTCACCGGTCCAGTTAAACGTATCAGCAATGGATGAAGATCTGAACCCCCATGACTCGCAACTCCGCTTTGAGAATTTAGAAGTCTTGTTGGTTCTTTTCCGTTCACTGCCATATGCAAGCGAGAGTTTTCAAATTCGGGCATTGAAGGTGCTACTTTATACACACTGTATTTGTGTTTTGTTTGCATGAAGTTACAAAACCAACCGAATTTGTGCTAAATTCTTTTTGCTTTCCCTTCATAAAGGTTTAAAATTAGAAATTTGTGTATACATGTATTATATTACCAATTCCGTGAGTTCATAATCTTCTCTTTTATGTTTTTGTTTAGTGTTTCGGTTTCTACAATTGTCCATGAATTTCATTTTCACTTTTATAATTTAACCTCTTTTGGTTTCAGGATCTTCTAATTTTGGTTGTCCAACAATCAGATAATAGAAGAAGTCTCGCTAAGATGGAGGAATGGCCTGAGTGGCTCTTGGAAATTCTTATATCGAATTATGAGGTCATCATTACTCTTAAATTAAGAACCTTTTTATACTTTATTTTTGTAGTCTGTTGCTTTTCGTTTATATGCCTTCTTTCCTGAAGTAGATTCAAATATTTTTCTTTCAGATGTACATATAAATGCATCCTTTTCCTTTTTGGCAAAGTTTCAGTCCCAGAATTTCCTGTATTTCCTAGTTTTTCAGAAACGACAAACTATAACTTAGATAGCATCCATTTGGGTTTATTTTCAACATCTGACTAATAAATATTTCGTGATAAGTTAGCCACTTCATTCAACTTGGGCCTGAGGGAGTTGTATTTTTATTGTTAAATATGTTACATGTTCCTACAGATGGGTGTAACAGGCGCTTCAACATCTTCAAGCATAAGCTACGTTGAAGACCTTATATACAGTCTCCTCAATATCATGATAGAGCAATCACTGTTCGAAAAAGATGGCTGGAAGGTTGTATTTCATCTTCTAAATTCAATTATTTATATGCTTACAATACGAGTCTCTAGATAATCTAAAATCATCATATTTATCAGTCCTAGGCATTTTCAAATTTGTAGAACTTGGATGGCGGAAACATTAATGATACACATTAACTGAACATACAAGTTGATGTAATATTGTTAAGTAGTTGAAGAGTGGGCTATTGATTTTGGAACATTGTCTTTTTGCTTACGTTCATTATTATTAAAGCATACATGGCTCAAAGTTTCAAGCATTAACAGTCCATTCATATTGTTTGGTCATACTTCCCCTTGACAGGATATTGAAGCTACACTTCATTGTGCAGAATGGCTTTCAACAAAAGGGGGATCTAGCACAGGAGAGCAGAGGGCTAGGTATACTCTTTTCAACATTGATTTCAATCCAACTCAGTTAATAAATCACAGTTATGCTAGAGAAAAGAAATAATATATTGTTGAGTACAATAGTTGACACTTATGTTGTTTGTTTCTAGGCGTGTGAAATCATTGCCTGTTTTTAAGAGAAGGCTTTTGAGTGAGTTGCTGCAAGTCATCACCACAAACTTAAAGAGTCAGGTAAAAGCTACTTGCCATGCTGTATAGTTTTCTTCACTCTTCTAATTTGCTATGTAACATCATGAGATATGGGTCAATATAGCTTGCTTTTAATCTCAGATAGGTCAAATAGGTGTTTTTTTAGTTCAAATAAGAATGGGTCAGTCTAGTAAATCCAAAGTCTAACTTTCATGTACTCATAATTACCAGATCAGTTTATTTTTAAGATACTTGAAAATGGACACCAAGTTTTGTGTCAGTGAACCTTTCTGCTAAAGCAGATGCATGAAACAATTCTTTTGATGCAGATCCATCTTATTGCTCTAGGATCTGTTGGTGAGGAAATAACAGGAATGGCACCTGGAGTGACTAAGGAACAAGTAGAGGATGCCGTTCGTAATTCCGAGGCTTTAGTGGAGAATGCAATTGTGACGTTAATGCTTGTCGAAGATCATTTGCGACTGCAGAGTAAAGAGTTTTGCTTAACCTATTTTCAAACTGGTTCTACCTCTCCTCTTTCATCTGTCCAAGCATTGGTTTCGAGTCCCTCATCGATCTCACAACCGTTGGAAGGAGGAGATTCATCTAAGGACTCTGCAGTTCCATTTGATGTATGTTGTAAATAGTTTTAATTTCTAGCTACCACTTATTAACTCATTGCCCTGAAGTAGAGACGACGGTCTGACCCATTTACCTTAAATTGGGTCGATTTGGATTATTTTTTATTAACTCATCCAAACACCCTTTTATTGTAATTAAAAATGCACACAATGTGTTGGCAGGTCTCCTGCACACGCAAAAAAATATGTTCACTATGTGATATTACCAAGACCGCCCACTTTACCACCTATACCCTTCAGGAGGCTAAAGTTGTGTCATTATCCTCATCAGGTTCTTGCTTCTATGGTTGATGATAAAGAAGATTTTTCTGCATCCATAATGGAACGCCTCACAGCAGCAGCAGCAGCAGAACCTTATTACTCGGTTTCTTGTGCTTTTGTGTCATATGGAAGTTGTGTGATAGATTTAGCTGAAGGATGGAAATATAGAAGCCGATTGTGGTATGGTGTCGGTAAACCTTCAGATACAACTAACATTGGTGGTGGTGGCAGTGGTTGGGACCGGTGGAAATCATGTTTAGAAAAAGATTCAAATGGTAATTGGGTTGAAATTCCATTAATAAAGAAATGTGTCCTGATGCTACAAACCTTATTATTAGATGAACATGGGTTCGTCGATGAGCTTGGGATGAGTGGCACTTCAGGTACTGGAATGGGTAATGTGATGGCTCTTTATCAATTGTTGGACAGTGACCAGCCGTTTTTATGCATGCTTCGTATGATACTTCTTGCATTGAGAGAAGATGACGGCGATGGTGAAAATGGCATAATTATGAAAAATATTGATGATGGGTTTGAAAAATTACACAGAGAAGACGGAAGTGCTCCATCTTCTTTAGAAAGTAGTCCTCGAACACTCATGAATCAGCCCGGTTCACCATTATTATGGAGGTATACCTTTGTTGACATTCTCTTATTTTTTTTTATTTCTTGTTCATCTAAAATCATAGATAAAATTTTAAGGTATATAATTTTCATTTATGATGATCAGAGTACTGTCGCCAATCTTGCACATGCCAGTCTCCGAGTCCAAGCGACAGAGGGTGTTGGTTGCATCGTGTGTTTTATATTCTGAGGTATGTTTCAAACAACTTGACATGATGTTAAAACTAGCTTCTGTTGCAGACAATTTACCTATATATAGGTTGATTTGGGTTTAAAATTTTTAAAAATGTAGCTTAAAAGGTGGCGGATCAAGTGGTTCAAATAGGTTGTAAGTCTCTCAAAGTGTGGTTTTAATGCTTACAACCCTGAATTGTTTGAATCAAACTTAGAGTAGCATTATATCATTAAAGTCGAGTTAATTTTGTAATAATGTTCAACATAGTAGTTAGTTTATAAAATTATCTGGCTATTTGGATAAAAAATCCTTCAGGGTCAATCTTTTGAAACCGTCACCCAACTCACTTGTTACCTTTTTTCAGAACTTTAAACACTTAAAATGCTGTTGCTTAAAATATCTGTTTGCAATGAAATTTCATACACTACCAATTGATCATAGATCAAATGGTACCACCGCGCCAATGCATGGGCCCCTCATGTGATGTGGGCTTACCTCAATATGGCCCTCAGTTCGATCCTTAGCCATAGCATGTCGGGGTATTGTGGTTTGGTGATTTATAGGCGTCCTTTCCTAGAGGGTGGGATTGGCGGGTACTAAAATGGTACCAGGGAATCAGGGATCAAGGGGTTCCCTCCAAAATACCCTTATACCTAAATTTACATATGCTCTCAAAGTCAAGCATTTCACTTGTTTCATATGGAAATTATTAGTGTCAAGTAATATAATACAACATATGTGCAGGTGTGGCATGCGGTTAGCCAGAACAGACTCCCTATTAGGAAACAGTATCTAGAGGCTATTGTGCCGCCACTTGTGGCTGTTATCAGGAGGTGGCGTCCTCTTTTGGCCAAAATCTATGAACTTTCTCCCCCAGATGGATACAATCCTCTTGTTGTTGACGACCCATCCTTAGATGCTGAGGCAAATCCTACAGAGGTTTAATTAATTTCCTTAGCTCTCCTCTTTTACAGTATCATTCTAATTATGATTAGAGGTGCAAATTTTCACCAATTTATAGGCAGACGAGTCAGTTTGGGTATATGTTATACTAACAACGCTGATAGAGGCCAAATGCAGAAAACTAGTAAAAATGGGTTACTCCAATTAATTGTCACATACGAGTATCTAAATCAATTAAATATTTTCAAGTTTGAACAAAATTGGTTTTAGGTCTACCAAATTTGACCCATTTCAACCTGTACAAAACTTACCTCTTTTGACCCAAACCCATTTGCCTCTCTAGTCATGATTTGTTCAGGGAGAAATTTGCAAATGCATCTAACACCTCCAATTGGTGTGACTAGAGTGCTCTAGCTATGATCACTCCCAGCTGGGCATCTGCTTTTGCATCTCCACCTGCTGCATTGGCATTGGTCATGATTGCTGCAGGTGCTGCTGGTGGGGATACCACCGCTCCTCCTACACCTACAATAAACGTGCATCTTAAACGTGACTCTTCTACCTTACTTGAAAGAAAGTCGGCTAAACTTCATACATTTTCAAGCTTTCAAGAACCTTTAGGCGCTTCCAAAAAATCACGTGCTGTTCCAAAGAACAAAGCAACTGCACGAGCAGCTGCATTAGCTGCCGCCCGTGATGTTGAACGAAATGCAAAAATTGGATCTGGAAGGGGTTTGAGTGCAGTGGCTATGGCTACATCTGGACAGAGGCGAACTAAAAGTCATATGGAACATGAAATGAGATGGAATGTTTCTGAAGCAATGGGAACTGCATGGATGGAATGCTTGCAATCTGTGGATACAAAATCAGTTTATGGGAAAGATTTTAATGCGTTGTCATATAAATTTGTTGCACTTCTTGTTGGAAGTTTAGCTTTTGCTAGAAACATGCAACGATCAGAGGTATGTTTATGGCTCTCTTGGTCTCTTCATATTTTCTCTACAAATTCTTTTTTTAAGGCGTACTTTATTTTTTCTATTTTTCAGGTTGATAGACGTTCTCGAGTTGATTTTATTGCTCGGCATCGTCTATGTACTGGTATACGTGCCTGGCGCAAACTCATTCATTACTTGATTGAGACCGACAGTCTTTTTGGATTATTGAGTAAAAATCTTTGCGATCCTAAACGAGTAGGCTACTTCCCTTGATCATGTTCTTTGTTTTCTTTGATATGAAGAGCATCCACTATGGATAAACCTAGAAGTAGAAAAGTGGCAGGCCAGGTAACAGGCCTAAATGGGTAATCAGTTGGTACTGTCCGTTGGGCGGACTGAAACACTTTTCCTTCCGATTTTTACAAACCTTTTAAGTAAAGAACTAGTGTCAAAATTGATTGCAAAGTTATAATTTTTCAGAAACAGGCTGAGTTTCTGAATAATGAGAGGCTTTATGCATAAAAAAACTTTTCTGATTTGATTCACCTGTTTGATCCATTAGCGATAAAACATAGCACGAGCTAACACAAACATGAGTAAATGGATATGAACAGCCACCTCTACATACCTCAGGTCATGCCACATCAACTTTTACTAAAATTAATCTTTCGTATACCTATTCTCAACTATCCATAAACCTGGACTTTTAATAAAGTAAGTCTTGAAACTAATATATTTATTTTCTATGAATGTTTTCATTATTAATGTTGATTTATGTAGAAAGGAATATATTTTCTACCTGTGTAGCGTGTAGAGTGTAGAGAATAAATATTAGAGAAATCTATATCTTTGATTGTAAAAACTATAAATCTGTTTTTGAATTCCGAAAAGGTATCAGTTATTCTCACAAGATCTTAACAAAATTCGAAGGTAAAATATAAAAAAGAAATGAAATCGATTTTGCGAAGGGTACTATCTTAAATATACAAAGAAATAGTAATAAGTTCTAAGTATCTGAAAAATATAACTATTCATGCATAGGTTTTCTGGAAAATAGATTACATGGAAAGTTCTTCAAGGATGCATAGATGTTTAAGGAGGGACTTTAAGGGATCAGATCATTCTGGTGTTTCTGCAATTTGTAAAGATCCAATGGAACTTGAACATGATAAACAGAAGTCAATTTTAGCTCTAGAAGCTCTCTCAACAGAACTAGCCAATGAGGTTGATGATCAAGATGTGGTTTTGAATATGGATGGAAAAGCAGATGAGATGTGGCTGTATGAAGATATACATACAAGACCGTCGGCAACTTCAGAACAGCAGCTGCAGATACCGATGGATTCTAGTGAACCCCAAGTTACAAGCTGCCAAGATCTTGCACAGAGTCCATCGGCAGCTGTCCCGGGTTACATTCCCAATGAACATGATGAAATAATTATTCTCGAGCTTCCAGCATCAATGGTTCGACCACTAAAAGTTCGACATGGAACATTTCAGGTAACCTTTTGAGTTATTTATAGAAGGGCAGGTGAAAACAGGCAACTCGGTATGGGTCAAGGTCTGTTGGGTTGACTTGAAAAACGTTTTCTACAAAAAATAAAAGTATGATTACAAAACTAAATAATTAAAATACTAATTTAGTCTTTCTAATAAAATTAATATGGAGGAACTATACACTGAAGGTATCCTCTGGGCCCTTTTGACCCGTTTAAACCATTAGATATAAAACAGTACAATTTTCAAAGTATTTGAAGTGCTCTCAAACCCATGTTCATTTTATGTTCCCAGATTACAACTAGGAGAATTAGTTTTCTTGCTGATAAATCTGAGAAGAAAGTCAAAGATAAAGCTGAAGATAAGGATCGAAGCTGGTTGATGGCTTCTCTTCATCAAGTACACAACAGAAGGTCAGATTGATATACTACTGCCTATCAAACTTAGGTTACCCAACTCGAGTTAGATATGGGCTTATAGCTAAAAAACATATTAATTCAGTTTCATATAGGCTTATTACTATTATTGTACATGGTCCTTTTTTGGTGATTTGTCTATCCTTATGTTTTCACTACTATCACTAGCCTCACAATTGTATTGCCGTTTTAGGTACCTCCTCCGGAAAAGTGCTTTGGAATTATTTATGCTTGACCGATCAAATTTCTTCTTCGACTTTGGGGTATTGTTTCTTTATGTAACATTATATTTCTTTTGTTAAAACTTAATTTGTAACTTTCGACTTTCAGTTCAAAAGTCTATTGTTTTACTGACTTTGTCAGAGTTCCGAGGCAAGGATGAGCACCTATCGAGCTATCATTCATGCTCGTCCTCCACGCTTGAACAGTATTTACTTGGCGACTCAGGTTTTTCTTATTCTAAATATTTTTTGTGGGACTACTTTTAGAATATGTTATCCTCCTCCCATGGAAATATTAACCTTTGACTATGACCCTAATGATGAATATCTTAAATACCCTTCAAGAATAACTTAAGAAGGAAATATACTGAAACCAAAGTTCTTTTTAGTTGCAAAAATATACAAAAAGGTAACTGAAATGTGAGGATTTTCAGGGGTTTCACATTTCATGGGTCCTCTTATAAACTAAGGGGATTTGTGTACTTAAAGTATCAACAGTGATATTATTTTCTTTCCATGTTTGTCTTAGAGACCTGAGCAACTTCTCAAGCGCACTCAACTTATGGAACGTTGGTCACGCTGGGAGGTACCAAGGATAATGAATTAAGAATTTTAATGTATCATTTTTTATTGAACTTTATTTTACCATATATAATAATAATAGCTATTGCTAATTAATCCCTTTGCAGATCAGCAACTTTGAATATCTAATGCAGCTCAACACACTGGCTGGCCGTAGTTATAATGACATTACCCAGGTGGACATTTCTGTAATTAATATCCTAATCATGTTATAGAATAAGGGGATTAAATCTGATCCTTTCACATTTCACTGCAGTATCCCGTTTTTCCATGGGTTCTTTCAGATTACAAGTCGACTCATTTGGATCTTGCCAATCCGTCCTCTTATCGGGATCTTTCAAAGGTAAAACCAATCTTTCCTTTGATCCTCTCTATCTTTTTCAAGGTTGGCTAATGAGTGAAAACGTCAAAATGTCTAGTGCCGTTCAAATTTGGCCACATAGGGCCAGGCTGGCCCACTAACAAATAGTAACGTGCGATGATTGCGAAAACTGTATTGTCACATGGTGAGCCACCTTTATTAGCAAAGTGACTAAGGAGAATCCATGCACTTAATACACTAAATGAATTTCGATCCATTTGTTCTAGTACCTTTTCTAGTTAAACTGCCCATATGACCAGCAGAGATCCAAATCAACCCAGTTATATGCGAATGGCTTGAACTTCCCACCATTATTTATGGTGAAACAAAAAAAGAACACTTGTATAGTTGTGTATCATTTTCTAACTTGCACTGAAGAGTTTTAGCTTAACATATGACCATACTGTATTGCAGCCCATTGGAGCATTAAATGATGATCGGCTGAAAAAGTTCCATGAAAAATACTCGAGCTTTAACGATCCTGTCGTACCCAAGTATCATTATGGCTCACACTACTCGACTGCTGGGGCAGTAGGTTTTCTAATCATTTGCTGATGATTACTTTTGTTTTTGCAGTCTCTTTAACTTGGCTGGATACATTCTTAAAACTAATATGAGTAACTTTTGAGTAACAAATCTGATATTTTTACATACTATCTCAAGGAATATTGTACAAAAGAAAAATCCTTAAGCGGTTTATAGTTTACTGTATTTTTTAAACAGGATTGTGACCTTTTTTCGTTAATTGTGTTGAGTGCTGGTCTTTTGTGACAGGTGCTGTATTATCTCATGCGAGTTGAACCATTTACTACTCTTTCAGTTAGATCACAAGGTGGCAAGTTTGACCATGCAGACAAAATGTTTTCAGATATTGGTGCTACATGGACTGGAGTTCTGGAGGACATGAGTGACGTGAAGGAACTGGTATGAGCTTACTTTATATGCTGTTGGAAATCTTTTAGCGTTTCTATTTTGGTCCTTCATTGGAATTACTTGATTCTGATACATGTACAAAACATATTATAGTGGCATTACTTAACATATTGTTTCCTTGCTCTTCATTATGACGAAGGTTCCTGAATTGTTTTACCTTCCGGAGATCTTGACAAATGAGAACTCAATTGATTTTGGCACCACACAACCTGGAGATAAATTAGGTAACAACTTCAAGTTATTTATCGTGTCCATGTTTCTCTTCTTGGTTTTAAGTTTGTAATCTGCTGTTTGTAATATAATTTCTGCTTTCAGATTCTGTCCGGCTTCCTCCTTGGGCTAAAAACCCTGTTGATTTCATCACTAAACATCAAATGGCTCTCGAGAGTGAACACGTGTCTGCACATTTGCATGAGTGGATTGACCTTATATTTGGGTGAGTTTTGTTTTGCCAATACTGTAGGTGGCAAAATGGGTTGGCCTGAGAGGTTGGGTATCTGGTAAAAACTGGTAATTTTAGGTACCGCTTAAGCTGAGTCGTAATATTTTCTTGTGCATTTAGATTCTTCAGTATGATATAAAATTCATAGTATTTGAATTACAATCTACTGTAATATTCAAAATAAACTAATTTAGGAGAGGTTGTATGCATTAAAAACTTTGGGCGACACTTGTGATTGGTTCTCGTCTATTGCCAACTTTTTTCTGTCTAAACTTTTCCCATCTAGGAAAAAGTGCAATTTCATCTGATAGTACTGTAATATTTAGGTACAAGCAACAAGGGAAAGAAGCTATTTCAGCAAACAATGTATTCTTTTACGTCACTTATGAAGGGGCTGTTGACATTGACAGAATTCAGGATCCTGTAAGTCTGTTTAATTCATTATTTACTGCTCCCTTGTCTTGAAAGATCTTAAAATAATCGGAGTTATTATAAAGAAAAGAATAAATGGAATCATTTCTAGTCGAGGTTAAAAAGCATGGCACAATTTCTTAGACTACATGCTTAATAGAACTTTGCTATATAAATGCGATTTCTGGACTATCATTTCATGTTTTTGAACTTTTTGCATCTAAAATTCTTTTCCCTATCCTGCAAAATGAATACTACTAAAGGTCCAACGGCGTGCTGTACAAGATCAAGTTGCTTACTTTGGTCAAACCCCATCACGTCTTTTGGCAGTCCCTCATATAAAGAAGATGCCACTTTCAGATGTTCTTCATATGCAGGTAGCTTCTCTTCCTTTCGCTATGTAGTTGTACATTTTATAGTACTTTCATGGCGTACAAATGCACTTTAGAGGTGAATTTGGCCTGCCTCAATTCTGTAATATTTTGCTCTTTTGACTCCTGAAAGATTAGTGTAACTTAAATATGTAATGCCAGACCATCTTTCGGAATCCTAAAGAAGTGAAACCGTATCGTGTTCCGTACCCTAACCGCTGCAACCTACCTGCATCTGCCATTCACGCAACTTCAGATGCTCTTGTAATTGTGGATACTGATGCTCCATCAGCAAAAATAGCGTTACACAAATGGCACCCGAATACACCTGATGAAAATGGAATTCCATTCCTGTTTCAGCCTGGAAAAAATAATATAAACACAGGTGGTGGAGGTGGAGGTTTCATGCGAATTTTCAGAGGAAGACGTGGGTCCACTTCAAAGGAGTGGACATATCCTCAGGCTCATGCATATGCAGCTTCGGGGATCAGGAACTCTTCCATAGTCTCCATAACATATAACAACGAAGTTATCATGGGTAAGTATTGTTTCATGGTTTAACATTAGCGCGGTTGATTTTTTCCCCTACATGGACAAATTGATGTACTTCATTTCTGTCACACAATTTAACTTAATTTTAGTATCAAAGCCACTACAACCATGTTTGACCCATCTCTTTTCAAGCTATTTGTAAAAAATCAATTTACCAATTATAAGAATATGAGTCGAAATTGCCATATTTAATCATAAATATGACAGTGTCTTTAATCTATTGGCCTCCAACCAGGTGGACATGTAGACAACAGTATCAGATTGGTATCACCAGACGGGGCAAAAACATTAGAAATAGCGAGAGGCCATTGCGCACCAGTGACTTGTTTATCTCTATCACCTGATAGCAAGTACCTCGTGAGTGGTTCCCGTGACACAACGGTATTAGTCTGGAGAATACACCGGTCACCAAGAATCCGGTCAGGCAGCATGTCTGAGCCACCCACCGGCTCAGTCACACCAACTTCAGTTAGTGCTACTACTGCTGCAAGTTGCTTCATTGATAAAAACAGAAGAAGGCGTATTGAGGGTCCCATTCAGGTTGTCCGTGGCCATCTTGGTGAAATTATTGATTGTTGTGTGAATTCAGATCTTGGAGCTGTTGCCTCGTGCTCTTATGTGTCAGATGTTTTGGTTCATTCAGTGAGTAGGGGTCGATTGCTCAGAAAACTTCATGGTGTAAAGGCTGATAAAGTTCGGCTTTCAAAAAATGGGGTTGTACTCACTTGGAATGATTCAGTGCACGCTCTCTCGAGCTTTACTCTTAATGGGATATTAATTGCTCGGGTGCAGCTTCCTTTTTCATGTAGCATTAGTTGCATGGAGATTTCTTTTGATGGGCGGAGTGTTTTGCTTGGATTAAACTCAACTTCGAAAAACAACCATGATGGTGGATTAAAAGAAGTTGGTGAAACTGAAAGATTAAATGTTCAATATCCTTCAGTTTGTCTTCTCGATCTGCATACTCTTAAGGTATAATTAATTAGCAAGTGGATTATTGACATTCTATTTAAGTGGTAAAACGGGTCGCTTGGGTAACGGGTCAAAAATACTTTGTTATCGCCAAAGAGTAGAAACATGTTTTTATCTATTTTTGAAAATTTTATATAAATATATAAGGCTATAATTATGATTAGAAATAATATTACAGTATAAACTGTTCAAAGTACCCTAAATATAAAATACTTGATAGAACTTAAGGAATCCTGGTCTTTAAGATCCATTTCAGTTGTGAATATGACAAGGAATAATCATTACCACGAAAGTCAAAGTTTACAACGTTTATGTTACAGGTATCTCACACAATGAAACTTGAAGAAGGTCAAGATATAACAGCACTGACGATGAACAAGGACAACACTAATCTCTTGGTGTCAACCTCTGACAAACAATTAATAATCTATACAGATCCTGCTGTAAGTTAGTTCACGGTAATTTCCTTTGTAAGTCTTCAATATGGAGCAAGAAACTTGATGCCTGAAACGTAATTCAGGTGAAGTTCACAACTGTCGTCAGACGAGCAGGAAGTGGACTTATAGGGTTGCCAAGGGGAAGACGTCGATCAAAGAGGAGCTTAGCAAGTGTTTCAAGTGATGATGAATAGTAAGATCTCGATAGCAACAGGCTTCCTTACCCACTTTGTCCATAAGTCAGGTACCTTGTAGTTTTCAGGAACATAATTGAGCATTCGGTTCAACTGATATAAGTGGAAACGAATGTTGATCCCTGACTATAACTATTGCTCTTGTTTCGTTTAGGCTATGCTTTAAGATGTTGGATCAAATGCTAATTTCACAAAATTCTGGGAAAAGTCAAGTTTTCAGCAGTTGACCAAGATGGCAGGCTATCTTGTTACTTGAGTTAACATGTGACTCAGATTCAAGTCACAGTGTGACGTATCTCCCCAGGCTCGGTACATATAACTTGCAGAGTATTTACATTAGCAATAGAGGAATGTTATGCAAATTTTGAGTTTGATAATGTAAATTGATGTCACCATGAAAATGCATATGGCCCTTGAGCTAGTTTGTACATATTTACTCTAATCTTGTATAATGTAACACACTGTGTTGTATTCTTGAGTGTTAGAAATGGGAAAACCACACTTTTTTTGTGTCCCTGGTGTTCGGCGACAACATACTAATGCAATATTGCTTTCGGGTTATTTTCAGCTAATTAAATCACAGATGAACAAATGCATACTAGGGATTCTTTATGAGTATTAAGATTAGTTACGACAAACGCTAATGATACTTATGAGTATTCACGTTAGTGGCTACTAAGGCAAAATACATAAAATAATGCAACTTTTATTATGATTATGATATGATTAATAAAGAAGAAGCAAAGTCGCAGAAAGAGTTGAGGTTGATGGGACTAAAACACATCATACTAGATTATCATCATTTTCAAAGGTACAGGGTAAGACGACCAGCAAAAAGGGTAGGCTCACCGGGGTATTAGCGGCGACATCGCCGTTAATAGTGGGTCCCGACAAAACCTGCAGCAACTTCTGACAATACCGATCCCGAGGTGTGCCGCTAGACTATTAGCGGCGACGTCGCC
>JANDBE010000042.1:490438-501686 GCA_024320915.1 Erigeron philadelphicus | reverse complement strand
GTCTCAAATCTATAATTTTATTATAGCATTCAAGTCAAAGTAATTTACATAGAATTAGAAGGCAAACGGGCAACAAGCTGCGCCATTACCCCTTTTTGTACATATTTGAATTAATTAAAACAAACGTATGTACTTTATGTTACATCGCTATGTTAATTAACCTAGAACTAACACAAGTTTACATTTACCAATTAAAATACTATTTTATTTTTACATCCGTGGTCAAAAATAGTAAAAATAAAAAGAGTTGGAAACTTTCAATACAGTAAGAAATAGACATCAAGTTTATTAGACAGTTATCAGATTTAAAAAGAACAATGATAAATCAACCTAATTTGTATGGCTAAAATTCTACCTAATCATAAGATGATCATGTGAAAAAATCAGAGGCAAGATTAGGAAAGAGAATTGTTTTTTAGGCATATTAGTTAAATTGATTAATCATTTTCCATAACAAAATACCGGCAACTAAATGAAGTTTAGGAAAAGACGTTGATATCTGAATTGTTAGAAAGGTCCATATATGATTACCGCATCAATCTAGGATCAATCTAGGATGACAACTCCCTCGAGTACAACGGCTACAGCCACACGCTTCTAAACATGAGTACATTTGGAGAGTATTCAAGTTCAATCCCAATGAAAGTTTAAGAAAATCCCAACTACTACATTGATTTACATTTATTGGTTTTACGTATAAATTTTCCTTTTTCTATTTCTTTTACATGATTACTGTTATATTTTGTTTCGAATTGATTTTGTGATTGTAATTTTGATATTAATTTTTTGTATTTGTAGATGAGTCGAGGAGTCGAGAACGCACCGTACTTTTAGTTCTACCGGACGGTTATTTACATTACAACTTACCTAAACACGTGATAGAAGAACTGGGTCTCAAAGTAAAAATCATATAACAATTTTTCTAGGTTGTATTTTGACCACCTGATTCTTTGACTTACATTTTTTTAAACTTATTTACAATTACCACTTATATAAACTTTTAGGTTTTTAACTTTTATTATCAAATTATTGAATTTTCCAACCTTGGCCATCAGTTTTTTTTTTAGTTTCTACCCTTTAGTAAACTTTGGGTCTTTTTAACTTTTACCATCAAACTTTTGGGTAATGTTAGATGTATGTTTGCACGATGCAGCGACGATAGTGTTAGTGGGGGTGGTTTGGTGATGACGACGAATGATGTAGATTGATATTGTAAAGTTAATTGATATAAAAATGATAATGAGTTTATTTATACTTTTTAAGTAGACTTTTGCACCACTTTAATTTGTCGTGTTGTATTTTTTCTATAACATCCTTTGTAATATACGTTTATCATTTATATACATTAACCCTTTATACGCGTCGTAAATTTTATGCATCTAAAATATTTTTGAAACTATTTAAAATAAATTAACTTAAACTTTCCATATATGTTAAAACTTTTAATTACTTCGTAAATCTAACGCAATATCCCCCACCGCCATATATTTAACTACGCTTATATGAAACGCAATTTCCCCCGCCACCGCCATAAACATTTAACGGTCATATAATCACACATCCGCCTCTTCTTATATATAATTAAGTTATATATCTTATTCTCAATTTCATGTTTCAAACCCTAATTTAATTCCTCATTCATCAGATCCTTTATTTTCTCTCTTTCTTTTTTCGAAAAAAAAAAGTTTTATTAAAATAGATATTAGTGGGGAGCGAAATACAGGGCTAGAAATAAAATCCAGGAAGAAGACTGAATATATATATATATAAATATTATATGTATGTATATATTATGTATCTATCTATCTGTTTGTTATATTTACGACATCTGAATGAATATATATACATATATATAAATATTTCTTTTTTAACATTTACCATATTTCTGTTTTGCTTTTACTACAGAGTAGTAATTATCCTCCCGGACTCCTTTTTTTACCATCACCGTCCACCGGATTCTGACGTCACTCCGGCGTTCAATTATCTTCCTCATGGAAACCATTCTTTCAAACATCCTTTAGATATTAAATAGTGAATTCATATTGAAATTCAACAATTACCAAGGTAATTAGATCTCTGTTACCATCAGCATTACGTAAAATTTGAAAATCACAACATTATGTGTTAAATCACGTGTGAACAAATCCATTACTTTTTAATAAACGTTAAAAAAATATATATATATATTATGTAACAAATTTCTATATATGTATTATGTAACCAATATTTTATTATATTCTGAGTGATGGTGATGCTATTTGATTGATGCTATTTTAAATTACAACGATTTACACACGATCATGCATTGTTTGAAATTTGATCCGCATTCATGCAATTTTGTTGATGTGTGTTTGATTCTGTATCTGTTATTATAAATTTGACAGAGCGACTCGTAAGTATCTGAAAGTGATCAGCGAAATGGAGAAGGCTAGCACAATGGATTACATCAATAAAGTGTTTCCTACAGGTCGATCCGTTCATTTTACCATCTGTACGTGTGTATGAATATATGCTCATTCGTGTATCGTATTAACATTGTGGAATTTGGTATCTGTTCAGAAGCATCTTTATCGGGCATTGAGCCACTTATGCAGAAAATACACAGTGAGATCCGTGTCGTGGATGCTGAAATTCTAGCAGCCGTCCGCCAACAGGTTATACATAGCATCTGGATCTTTTCTGTTCCTTTTTTTCCAAAATATAAACATGAATAGCTAATGATGGTTACACACGTAACTCATAATTATGACTTTTAGTAATGGTTTTATACGTTGTATATATATTTATTTGGGGCAAATTAAGTAATGTGATTGCTGAACCTTTTGTATGCAGAGTAATTCAGGTACGAAAGCAAAGGAGGATCTAGCTGCAGCTACACATGCTGTGGAGGTTTGTTAACGTTTAACCTTTTGTTGCTCATTACGATTCATTGTAATAGACAGACTCTGTTCCATGAGCTATATATTCACTCAAGATGTATTTGCTACTTTGGGTTTTATCGTACAGGAACTTATGTATAAGGTTAGAGAAATTAAAACAAAAGCCGAGCAAAGTGAAACAATGGTTCAAGAAATATGTCGTGATATTAAGAAGCTGGATTGTGCAAAGAAGCACATTACTACCACCATCACGGCCCTTCACCGTCTTACTATGCTAGGTTGATTTTCAATAATTATGAAGATATTTTTCTGATACTGTACACACCGTAATTAGAATATCCTGTCATAGTCTCTGCAATCGAGCAACTTCAAGTTATGGCTTCAAAACGACAATATAAAGAAGCTGCTGCACAGGTAGAGGTATGTAAGTCAGTTACTGATTAGTTCCCATTACATAAGAAGTCTAAGGAAATTCTTTTCATTGTGTATAGTGTCTTTTGATTGCTTCTCTCCCTTCTGTTGCTTAATATGTTCCCGTAACAAGTATATGTTATGTTATGTGTTTTAGGCTGTCAACCAGTTATGCAGTCATTTTGATGCCTACAGAGATATTCCAAAGATCATTGAGCTAAGAAACAAGTTCAAGAACATTAAACAAGTTCTCAAGTCTCACGTGTTCTCTGATTTCTCAAGGTTGGTGAATTTGTGTTTTTGTGAAATATGGTACGAGAATTCTGTTAGATTTTGATATGGATATGCCAGTTTGTCAGGGCTCGATTTATGTTAACTTACGTTAAGTTTTCTGTACTCTGATAAACTTAATATTCCTCATTTCGTTTATTCCAGCTTAGGTACAGGAAAAGAGGCAGATGAAGGTAATTTACTGCAGCAATTATCAGATGCTTGCTTGGTTGTTGATGCGCTGGAGCCATCGGTAAGGGAGGAATTGGTGAAGAATATCTGTAACAAAGAGCTTATCTCTTATCAACAAATATTTGAAGGAGCCGGTTTGTTTTCAATAGTTACTTTTCTACTGGTACTTAAATTATAATTTGATATTCTGCTAACTAATACTTATTGCATTTAATCAGAGCTGGCAAAGTTAGATAAAACAGAGAGGAGATATGCTTGGGTCAAACGCCGATTAAGAACAAATGAGGAGATTTGGAAAACTTTTCCTGCTTCATGGCATGTTGATTACCTGATGTGTATCCAATTCTGCAAAATGACCAGGTTTACACTTCCTAAGCCTGTTGACTCATATATTTGTATTCACGAAAAAGTGATCATTTTTGGTTTCTTGCAAGTCTTGATAGCTGAGTTATTTACTCTAAATTTGCACCATTCCATCTTGAAACTTAAGAGCAGTCTATTGAAAAGTAAAATATATAATAGATTGAGTGCATATAAACATTGGTGGAATCTAGGATCTTCAACCAAAGTATGCACTAGCATTTTTGATGGTATATCTTCTATATTAGTTGATGTATTAGTTTTTTGGAGCTCACTAGATGTTTTTTTTAATCTATATATGTTAGGACACAACTTATGGAGATCTTAGTAACCTTGAGAGAGAAGCCTGATGTTGGAACACTACTCCTGGTAATTGCCGAACTGTTCATTATTTTTGTTTCTGAAATTCATCTTTTCATTCTACCTACATTATAGTGGTTCTTGTACTTTCCATAACTACAATATTCGCACCCATTTTCTGATTTCTACGATATCATTCTCTTGTGAAGGTGGGAGCTACATTGTCTTGATTAAGTATGTGTATATTGTATCCATTTGTATCTCAAACATTAAGCATGTCACTGTTGTGGAGACCACAAACTTCACTCTTATGATGTTTTGATATTTACTGTTGCAAGGAAGGTGGTATTTGTTATATTAAAAGGTGATCTGATTTTTCATAGTCAAAAGACTCGGCTTATACTCCCTTGGCAACCTGAATAGGAAAACCTCATCTATTTATTTGTTAGCCTGATACCCGGTTAATTATTATCTTGCCTATGATTGGTCCAGTTTTTTAAATTTTTTTATGCCACCTGACCCTTTTAGCGTGTGTACAGGCATTACAACGGACAATTGAATTTGAGGAAGAGTTAGCAGAGAAATTTGGTGGCAGTTGTAGTAACAAAAGTGTTGCAAATGACATTGAAGATGTAGATAAAGTGGAAAATAGTAATCAAATTGTGATGGATATAAAGAAGAAATACGAGAAAAAACTAGCTGCACATCAAGGAAACCCGGATGATGTATGTGAAACTGCTTGCTTGATTTACATTATCAGTTATCTTCACTTTCTTCACTTCATTGAATTACACTCTTCATGTTCTTCACTTCATTAAATAACACTATGATGCCAGGATAAAGATTCAGCTGTACCTGGAGCTGGGGTAAGTCGTAACATTCTGAAGTGGTAGTATTGTGGTCAAAAGTAAATTCTTATTCACAGATCGTATAAAGGTGTTCTTTCTAAACAACTTTCTCAAGCACCTTAATTTCTGGTCAAATGCAGCAAAATTTGTTACCAGATTTTTCCTTCTTTCTTGCAATGGAATTTGGTACTAAGTATTACTTTCTCTTCATGATTGGTGTAGTTCAATTTTCATGGAATTATATCATCTTGCTTTGAACCACACTTGATGGTATATGTGGAATTGGAAGAAAAAACCCTTATGGAGCACCTAGAGAAGCTTGTTCAGGTGTTATAGGTCACTGTTTCAGTATGAATATTCTATTCTTTTGGTTTTATTTTCTGACATTGGTGCATTAATTACAGGATGAAAGATGGGATATGGATGATGGAAGTCATACTAATATATTATCCAGTAGCATGCAGGTAAGCTAGAAATGCGATGATATAACCATACCAAATAATTGTGATAATTTTTTCCCCAATAGCAGTAGTGTAGAATAAAGTTGATATTCTTTTCTACCAATTAACTACGAAATTCTCAATAAGCATTATTGTTGCGATAAAATTTTTCATCTGTTAACTTCAACATGGTATCGTTATTCTATCAAATTCTTTTGTTATTGCATTTATTAACGATCTAACGGATAGAGAACCTGTGTTGTTGGAAAGTCTTCAGCTAACCAGTAACCAGAAAGCTTCTTGATGTTCAGTATTCTGCTGAGTTTATATATAAGCTGTTCATTTTTCTTGCTTAAGGTCTTCCTAATTATTAGAAGGAGCTTGAAAAGGTGTTGCGCCTTGACAAAGAATGAGACTCTCCTTAACTTATTCAAGGTATGTTATTCTAAATTATTTTCTGCATGTTACCTTATCGAGAACTAGTTTTGGCTACGAAGTTCTAAGATGACAAGACGGCACATGGGACCAGAGGGTTCCCTACCATTTACCTTTTTTTGGTATCAGGTCATGTGCATCATCTTTAACAAAGGTCATCAAACAGTCGATGTAAAAATTGGATAGAATTTTCAATTCTTTCGTTGGCTGTCTTAATTCTAAAGTAGCAAAGTTCTTTGATCTTAAGTATGAGGGTGAATTAAACTTATGGCTGTGAATAGTATATAGTTTGATCATTTTTGCTCACAGGTCTTTCAAAGAGTTCTTAGAGCTTACGCTGCAAAGCTTCTCATGAAGTTGCCTAAAGGTGGCATGGGGATTGTTGCAGCTGCCACGGGTATGGATGGACATATTAAGGTATTGTTCAGTTTATCCACTTCAACCTGATGTTGTACCCTCTTTCTTGTACACGTAGGGTAACACTGTTCGTCTTTAAATGCAGACATCCGATAAAGATGAAAGGCTGATATGCTATGTTGTAAACACAGCAGAATATTGTCATAAAACGGTCAGTTCATTAATTTGAATGTGTGTATGCTTTTGTATTCTGTATGTGACATTTCCTTTATATATCTCATTGTATAAGCCTGTTAGGAAGTGCAATGATGTATATATCACAAGATTTGCTAAAGGTTTGTGATAATGCTGGTATGTGGCAGGATTTACAGTGTCTAAATGCCTATTAGGCTTGCAACTAGTCGTCAAGAATATATATTTTTTTTGTCTATAGGGTCAGATATTGCGATTCTTGTTGCAAGGAGGAAATCATAAGTGTACAGATGTCTTATAGTTAGAAAATCTTCTCTAACTAATTGAGAAGTAACTTTGAGCTCATTACTTATACAGGCTGGTGAGTTGGCTGAAAATGTCTCAAAAATAATAGATTCTCAGTTGGTCGATTCAGTGGATATGTCAGAAGTTCAGGTAACAATACAAAGTTGTCGTAGCAAAATGGATGGGTTGGATGAAGGGTCAAAACATGTCACTTTTATGCGCATTGGGTCGAATTGACCTTTAACACATTTTTTTGTCTATTGTTATATTAAAATTATGAATTATAAATAAAATAATATGTTTAACAAATTTTTTTACTAAAGTTAATTATTTCTAAACTTATCCAAATCATAGATGTCAAATGGCATAAAAAAGACTTTTCATTACTTTCAACCTGTTTCTCTTTTAGCTATAATACAACCAAATTGACCCACACATAAGTAAATTG
Source organism: Erigeron philadelphicus (assembly GCA_024320915.1). Lineage (NCBI taxonomy): Eukaryota > Viridiplantae > Streptophyta > Magnoliopsida > Asterales > Asteraceae > Erigeron > Erigeron philadelphicus. Next base: position 494,269 of record JANDBE010000042.1, on the reverse strand, counting down.
ACTGAAATCATCTATTACAGAGCCTTTTCATGATAATTCATTTATTTACACAGGATGAATTCTCATCGGTTATAACAAAAGCACTAGTAACATTAGTCAATGGTGTGGAAACCAAGTTTGATACTGAAATGGTTGCAATGGCGCGTGTTCCATGGGGTACGCTTGAAAGTGTCGGAGATCAATCAGAGTAAGATACTAGTTTGATAACTAAAGCCTTCGCTATCTTACCAGGGCATGTTCTTGAATGGTAAATTTATCACTATGTTGCAGGTATGTCAATAGCATAAATATGATCATCGGTGGCAGCGTTCCCACACTTGGAAGCCTTCTTTCTCCAATTTACTTTCAGTTCTTCTTAGACAAGGTTAACAGTCTTTATTCATAAGTATATTATCTATTCACTGATGACACGTCATACTTTTAAAGCTTTATTAGATTATTTATTTCACTGATGAGACTGTATACTATATGGTGCAGCTTGCATCATCCCTAGGTCCACGCTTCTACGTCAATATCTTCAAATGCAAGCATATATCAGAAACCGGAGCTCAACAAGTATCATTTGATCTTTTCTTCTTCACCTTCCTATTAGCATGCAGCAAACAATAGCATTAATTTCTATATCAAATTTGATGTGGTTTTTGGTCAGATGTTGTTGGATACTCAAGCTGTAAAGACAATACTTTTAGACATTCCATCCCTTGGGAGACAGGTAAAATAGCTTTTCCAGCTTCTAGTTTTTGTCTAGTACGTTATATTGTATATGATGTTTAGGGAGTTTCGTGTTCGGTCATTAAATTCTAGTCATCTTTGTTTTACAAGTTTAACAGCTGGTTTGAGTATGGTTGTTCGTTTACCAAAATTGGATGGAAGTCAAATGATTCTGAATGTTTTAGTCCGACTTTCTTGAACAGACATCAGGAGCTGCTGGCTATGCAAAATTCGTAACCCATGAGATGGGCAAAGCTGAAGCACTCTTGAAGGTGAGTGGTTGAACTAGTCAGACAGAAAGTTATCCTTCACATGTGTACTTACTTTGTTTATCAACAGGTTATATTGTCCCCCCTTGATTCTGTGGCAGATACATATGGAGCACTTCTGCCAGAGGGAACACCTTTGGAGTTTCAAAGAATTCTAGAGCTCAAGGTTTATAGTAAATCATTATTTACTGATATTCCTCTACCTATATTCGTATGCTCAATTTACCTCATGCCATATTCTTCCTAATGGGTCTCATTTTCGTGATTTAAAATGGAAATGGGACTACATAATGGAGATGGAAAATGGAAAAATGAATTAACGGAAATGGAACCCATAAACCCATGTGAACTCGATTAAATGCTCAAAATATATCCAGGAGTCATCATGAAGTGTCCCTAAGTCTTTTTATTTGATGATAATCTTATCCAATCGAATTCAAATGTTTAGCTTTATCACACACGCTATTGTATAAACGATAAAAGTGGTAGTTTGGACCTTTTACTTATTAATGGGTTAGTTTGGGTTGTGTTTTATCTCAAGCGGGTCGCATGTGTCAAATAAAAGATTTTACTTAAAAGGGAGAGTCTGTTAAATCATAAATGGGTGTAAGTTACTGTTCAAAAAAAATAATAAATGGGTGTAAGTTGTCCAAGCTCTATTGTTAACCTAACCGTTTGTGAGTCACCTACCTAGTCTGCTCTTTTTTAACCTAGGCACATATTTTCCCTTTTGCCTATCCTGCCTGACCCGTCCATCTTGCCACCTCTATTGTAGATAGGATATTTTACATTTGTTGCTACCATTTTCTTCTGTTCTCCATTTCTGCGTTGGTTGCCTTTTGATTATCTCAAGGAATATATAATTTTACCTCCAAATAGAAAACTGCTGAACAGAGTTACATCAGTCATGTTATTTGCAGCTTCCGTTATCGCTATTTGTGAGATCTGGATATGAAAATAGGTTCTAGTTAGTAAAAGCCGTGAATACATAGACATAGAAAACATATACTTGAGATTCCATCTGATTCCTAAAGTTTAAAAACATAACCCTTAATTTTAAAAGTAAACACCAACAACATTGATAGTATTTCATGTTAACTAGAGCATCAAATGATATTCCATTGATCGTCATTCTAATGCACAGGGGCTGAAAAAGGCAGACCAACAAAACATATTAGATGCTTTCAACAAACGTGAGTCTGGGACTCCCAAATCACCAGTTGGCAGCCAAGCGGTCCAGCTGCCTGAGATGGCAGTGGCTCCGGTGCCTCCTCCTATGGCCAATACACCTTCAACTGGAGTTATAGCATCAAGAGAGGATGTGCTTACCAGAGCAGCAGCACTTGGTAGAGGTGCCGCCACTACAGGATTCAAACATTTTCTTGCTTTGACAGAAGCAGCTAAAGACCGAAAAGATGGCCCTTTCCGGAAACTTTTCAACGTCAAATGATAACTGTGACTCTGCAATTTATTCAATGTCAGGTTCTATTACTTCTTACCATTTCATTCCAAATTTTGTCATACACCACTAATCTTGTTTATTACCATATGCTTTGAATACTCTACAGCTGACAGCCTGCAGTTTAAGTGGTGTGGGGAAATTTTCCGTATGGGTAATAAACAGAGGTAATTAACATTTTGTTGTTTTTCTGTTTCTTTATGGGTTTTTGGTCGAAGCTCAGAAGGAAGCAAAAGGGTTTTTATCACTTGTTTCTTCTTTGTTGTTTCAGAGTTCAATCCATAGGGGGTGTTGGGGTTATCTTGTTCGTACAATGCTAAGCTACTGTTGGAGTTGTATAAGGGCAGTCGAATAAATACAACGATATAATGTCAACTAGGTTCCAAGGTTCAAACAAAGGAGGATTTTGTACAAGAACATGCAGCCCCAAGGAGTGTCTCGATCAGCTCAGGCGGTGTTTAGGTTTCTTATTAAATTCGACACAATCAGCATGGACATATATAGGAGTTAAGATTGAAATTTTGATAGGGTGTTATTAGGGTATTCATCTAGCTTGAATTCAATAAGGTTGCAAGGGTTTTTCTTCTCAATTCCTCGCTACAATTTTGAAATCTTTAATAAACCGAAGGGGTTTAATTTCCTATGAAGTTAAAGTGGATTGCTAGCTAGCTAGCAGTAGGGATGTGCACGGTTTGGTCCAAACATGGTAAACCATTTAAACCGATTAATTTGAACGGATTGGTTGGTTTTAAATCAAAATTTGAACCGTCGATTTGTTTCAACTATAAACCATTTGTATGGTTTATTTTAGTTTTAGATATTATACAATTCGGTAAAACCAAAACAAACCATTTAGTTATAATAGTTGTAAGTTTATATTTATATTAATAGTTATGAATGTATATTATATATACTCATTATTTGTCAAAGTTGTAGATATGCATGCGAAGCTTAAATTGTTATGTTTGTTTTTTCTAATAAGACTTATGAATATTTTGTTATGTCATGATATCGAATCCTAAATGCTACGTATTATTTTATGCTTTTATGCATTTAATTTTAGAAAAAAACAACGGTTTAACCGTCCAAACCAACCCGGATTAATTGGTTTTAGTTGGTTTAGTTCGACATAACAATTTGGACGGATTAGTTTGAAAAAATGTGAAACCGTATGTATCGGTCTGGTTGAGATTATTGGCTAAAACCGTCCAAACCGAACCATGCACATCCCTAGCTAGCAGGAGGTCTAAAGTTCTAACATTAATTTAAAGTTTTAACCTGCACCAAGAACACATAATTATCATACACTAATGTTACCATATTACTAACGAAAACTTTTGTTTTTTTTGGTTAACTATTGCATAGGAAACGGAATATCTGCCAATTGTTCAT
>JANDBE010000042.1:465900-478833 GCA_024320915.1 Erigeron philadelphicus | reverse complement strand
TAGTTTGAGCCTTACCGTCTGAATAATAACATCACTAAGTTGTTCACTCGTCCTTTTTTTGTTGACGAAATAATCTGGTATTACGCCCAATCCATATAAAATATGTAGACGCATCCAACACAAGTTTTGCAACAACACTTTTCACCGAAGACTTCTTTGCCATAGGAAGTATTTCAGCAACAATAGACGTCCAATCCGGATTGACATTAACCAAATTAGCTTTTACCTTAACAGAATTCCATACCCGAGTAGAGAAAGGACACTCGAAAAACAAATGATTATGTGAATCCGGTTGTAATTCACATAACGGACAGCAAAGTGGTAAAGAACTATTGACATCCCATTGAGTCATCAAATCTTGAGTCTTCAATTTTGTAATTAACATCATTTTTATGGTTGTTTTAATAAAATATTTTTAATAACAAGAGATACCTTAATACATTATTATCTTAAGTATATGCTATATTATGGTTCCATGATGTTTTTCGACCCTGGCAATTTTGTAATTAAAATAAAGTAATCTTTATGTTTTTAACGTGATAAATAATAACGAATAATTTAGTACATTGTTATTCTATTAATTGTTGTTACATTATGGTTCGTGCTAAATAGGAAAAGATATCTATATTTAAATTTTCATAATTAGATTATTAGATGATACACAAATTATTTGTCATGATGTCCGAGTAGATATTATCAGGCCAGTAGTTATAGGAGTCGTTCTCGACCAAATATTCCACGTTCCCACGTCTTTATTTTTAGCGTGAAATTGTAGGCGTCATGCCTTCATCACACGTGTAAAAAGTGTATGTATCTTGTAGTGTGAAAGAGTGTGTGAACTAACTATCAGATAAACACAATGAACACATCATTGGTTAAGTATAAAACTGTATGTATGTGTATATCCTGAGGAAGAAATTAATGTTTTGGTGGGGTGTTAGCTTGCGACTGAATACCTCAACAAGATATCAAGAAGCTTTATGGGTAGCAAGAAATTGATGGAATTATGATTATAATTACCCTTTAATGATCAAACAAAGGTAAAGTTTATTATTTATTGAAATCTTGTCTAGTAGTGTTAAAATCTCACTTGTTTGGTTGAGATGATAATTAGTTAGTAATATCATGTTCTTGTTAATAGGAAACAAACTTTGATTTTAAGTATTAAAAGTTATCAAACACTTGAATCAGGTTGTACCACTATGCTATCTTAGTAAATATTTGTGAGTTATGGGACCAGATAACACGTTGTTTGTACAAAATATTTTTATAGTTAAAGAAAATCATGTAGACAACATGTTTGAGATATTGTCTCAAAAGGATAAATATTCTGAAAAGATGATTAATGTTAGCATACTATCACTTATCATAACGACTTGATTGTTATTAACTGGCAATATGTTGTTAAGCTTTCTCCACCAAATAAAAATGAATCATCCACATGACTATTTAATAATTCTAGTTAAATACTCGGTCCATTGAAATGACTAGAATAAAAAGCACTACATATTTGGATGCTATATCCTTATTAAAAGATATTATGAGATTATGTTATAGTAATCTCATATCAGTTTATAAATTTATATGATGTCAATGTATAGGTGCTAGAAGGATGGATCAAGATTTCCACAAAATTGCTAAGGGTCTTTAAAGGTGAATAACGGATAGAATAGAATGATATGTAATATCTGGAATGCATCTACATATATATGAGGGTATGTACCTATCACATTACTAGAAAGTTACTTCATACGGGATCGATCTAGATATCTCTCGTATGAGTATATCATATGTTATGTTTATTTGAATGCATAAATTACCAGAAATTATAGAATAGAAATAATGGGTAGTACTCGGAATGCATATAGACATGTATGAGGGTACGTACCTATTATATTTTAGAAAGTAACTCCATATGGGATCGATCTAGATATCTCTCTTATGGGGTAGGCCATATGTTATATGTACGTTAGAGTACATATATAGATATATCAGAAAAGGAATTCCTTATATGTTAGAATATGTGCCTGGTCAGACTATGCTCAGAATACATAGACTATGCTCAGAATACATAGACTATGCTCAGAATACATAACTGAATGTCTTTCAGATTATGTACCAGAATAGATATTAGAACATGCATTCATTTTACGATATAGATCTCGTTTACTCACTAAGTAGTTGTACTTACCGTTTTATATTTTATTTTTTTAGGTATATAAAGTGGCTCTAACACGAAGCATGGAAAGAATATCTCATATAGCTAACGGTGTGGCTCGATGGATGGGTAATGGACATTCTTGAATCCTTCTTTGATATCCATGCTCGTCCTTTTGCAAAAGTTATAAAGTTTCAGATACATATTATGTTTATATTGTCACTTTTGAAACTAGAAACAAATCGAGTCATGTAAAGTTTTGTTGAATGAGTTTGTTAGTTGTCAAGTTTAAACTTCATTATGTCGCAAGCAGTGACATGGTCACTATAGTTTAAACTTTGTGAAAGTTGTTAAAACTTTAAATATTTTGGTCAAATTCAGAAATAAATAAAGAAAAATTTACGGGCGTTTCATTTTGATAACAACCGGTTCGGGTACCAACCGGTTCGGTACGGTGTGATACCAAAAACCATCCCTAGTCGAGACATACCCGTGCGGTTGGGCGTATCGTTAGGGGAACACGAGGACTGAATGTCCCCCTCCCAGTGGATATAGAGGAACCTCTCCCCTTTGACCCGAATGATTTCTTCAACACCCCGAGCCCTTGGAGCTAGTCATCATTCGAGGTCGGGCCTAGCACGTCATCATCCCAGGCCGGGCCTAGCAATCGAGCATTTCACACACAGCGCTTGGGTAGTGATAGTGATAGTGATTAGTTTTTTTTTTACGAACTACTTGGTTTATGTTTGTATTCAGTGAAACTCTTTATTCATCCGCAATGTTAACATCTTTTTTCATCCGCAATGTCGGTTCGCAGTGTTTAATTATGTTTGTCCATATGTGAAACCTACACAGCAGGTGTTTCGCTTGCGGCATGACGACCTTCAATGCTCACATCAGGGCCAGGTCCCTGTCAGTTAGAACGACACAAACGACAAACCCTTCAACAAAGGTGGACTTCAGACATCGTAACACCCATTGAAATTTCACCTCCTGCTCGTTTACGATAAAAGATTACGCTAAACTGAAGGTCCTGCCCGTTGAAGTCACGCCAACAATCTCAACAAGCGGCATGTTGTACAAGTTGGTTTTGTACGTGGAGTCTATTTCAATAACCCAAGGAAATGCGCGCCATATGGTCATTGATGTTGGATGCATGAAAAAAAGGTTTTCCAACCGTCCACTTCTACTATTTGTAGTAAATTGGTAAAAGTAGTTTTTCTCATGCAGCATTGAGAACGTAACCTGCGACAGGTGAACAACACATATTAAATAAGTCACTTCGAACAACGTAGTACATAATCACTAATATGATCTTTGTACCTGCATTGTAGTATGCCCTGCTTGGCCCGCCCTCCGTCTCGTTTTCAAAAAGTTTGGTAATGTCTCCTCTTCGAGACAGCCAGACAGGTTTCCTGAAAATTCAATTTTTAGGTTTACCAGGATCTGGCATGGGAACAGTCCGCGGTTCGATTGGTTTCCCACAAATTTCTTTTCTTCTTCCGTCATCCGTCTTGCGTATGCATTCCCCTTCAATACATACATTTTCTGGGTCTGCCCGAATATCCTCAAAACTATCCATCTGAAACAATTCAAGTAAACAAGTAAACATCTCGTTCAGTAACTATTGTTGGTATCCATACTATAAATATAATTTACCCAAAATATACCTGTGCGAAAGAGAAATATTTGCAGCTTTGAAAATGAAGGTGTGAATTGAAAACGAAAAGTGAAAACGTTATGTGAATTGAAAACGAAATGTGAATTTCAGCATGAAAACGACGAAAGGCACAATATATACTAAATTTGAGGAAGTAACCTCCAAAATTCGTCCATACAATTACACTTCTTCCATACCTTCCTCCCATACCCTCGTCCCATTCGTTCCATAACTTCTGACAGGATAATGTCACAGCCGTCCCGAGGTTGGTGGACCCCATTATTAGCGGCGACGTCGCCGCTAAAACTAGGGCCACACACCTCGGGATCGGCTACGCCAGTAGCTTTTACAGGTTTTGTCGGGGGTCCACTATTAACGGCGACGTTGCCGTTAATATCTTGGTGGGCTTGCCCCTTTTGGTGGTCGGGTTACTCTGTGCCAAACTTAATTTAAAGACAATTTAAACTAAATTACATAGAGAAGAATTGTGTTCGGGAGGTCAATTGCACCCTTTTGGGTGTAATTGTTTTGCCCCTTTTGAAGGAAAAGCAAAATGTTAAATGTAGTTACATTTTCATTTTTTTGCAACGATTAACGCATTTGAATAGGTTATACACTTAGACATGTCTAACTTGTGCTATAGTAAAAGAAGTATGAACACTGTCTCGACTAAAAATCAATTACAGTAGAAACTCTATAAAATAATACACTTGGTATCACCAAAATTTAATAATTCAAAGAGTTATTAATTAATCGATAAATTAATAATTAATAATTTATATATTAATTAATATTTTATTAATTTATAGTAGCATATTTAGTTTACAAACACCTTTCAAACTTTCACTTAATTATTGTATACAATGCATGTATATCAAATGAACAGCCCAATTTGAAAGAAAAAAAAAACCTTCAAACTCAGATGAAGGTGGTGAAAGCACTCAAGAACTCCAGAATTTGATCAAAGAGTTGGGTTATCGCAATGCAATGGATGTCGAAGATGTTCTAATCAAAGCATTATTGGAATTAATAAAGATGATATCGATGAAGAAGATGATGAAAGTTCTACAATGGAGCCCCTTTGCGAAACGAAACTATTAAAGCGGCAATCACATTGAACAATTTCGTGTTGAGCTATGAGAGAACAACACCAGAAATTCTTACCATGCTAAGGAAAATTAGAGACAAGATTAAAGGGAAATTTATTTCAACAAAAAAAATATAAGACAATTGAGTCATTTTCCAAGAAACTTCATAAATCATTCATATAGTATGCTATATATAAGGAATTATTAATTTATATTTTATATGAGGTCTAAAGAAATTATAAAAAAAATGTATTATCTTATAATTTTTACGAATTATTAATTTAGCACTCTATCTCCGAGTCAGGACCGGAAAAAAATATTATCTTAAAAATTTATTAAATAATCGAGTATTAAGTTATCGAGTTTCTACTGTATATATAAAATAATATTGACCTAAATACTTATTAACCAATTAAAAAGATTAGTTAACTCTTTAATATACTTTTCAAAGAAAAGTTAACTCTTTAATATAATTATGCATGTGTCATGATTTAATTTATTAATTAGAAAATATGAACCCAAAAAAAGAATTTAATTGTTAGTTACGGAGTATATTATAATTGTAGAAAAATGCTTATTATTTATATCTATCTGTAATCCATCATTAAACTATAGACTTTAATATTTTTCATACAAGAATAAATCTAACAAAATAATTAATTTAAATATAATTGGTAATATTTTTTACTTTTCATGATTATTAATAATTGAATAACTAAAAACAATGAAGCCGAAGCAAACAGTTGAAATATAAATGCTGAAAACCATGACTAGCAATGAGATAACTAGTCATATGAGTTTGGCATACCAATATTTCTGTAAAAGATGAGATTGGTTTCAGTTGGTTTCAAGAATTTAAAGAAAAAAAAAAGGATCAGGCTGGTAATTGGCTTAAATGGGTAAAAGGTTCGGGTCAGATTGACACACAAACATTAGCAATCCTATTTGAAAACTTACCTTAGCTATGATTGCAAAAGCCATGTTCTTGCAATAACAATTTACTCTTCTAATACCAGTATAAAACAATGTAGGTTGCCATACACTCTACAATCCACCTTAGACTTTGAAACTGTTTCACCTATTTGACCCACTTGCCTTTTAGTTAGTTTATTTGATGTGAATGTGTTAAAGTTAATGTATTTCTAGAAATATCTAGATTAATTAGTAATAGTTAAACCTAGAATTAACTAGAGCTAATTAGAGATAACTAGATATATATAGTTAAATATAAGTAACTAGAAATATCTAGATAGTTTGTATGAACTTAGAGTCCACCGACCTTTGAGGCCTATAAATAGGCAATTTGTATCACAAAAATGATGTATTCAAGACTTGAATCAATAAAGTACATTTCCAAAAATCCTGCATACACTTTCTATATTTCACAAACATCCCCTCAACTCTATAACATTTGACTACAACACTTCAACTAACATTTTTTAATCAAACTAATAAACAACTAATCATCATTTCTAAATAACTAAAATTCATCTACATTCTAACAAGTGGTATCAAGAGCCGTGTTGGGCGTTTATAAAAATACACCATGACTACCGTTGGTACATACAATATTCCCGTTCCCATCTTTGATGGTGACAACTATGACTTTTGGAGTATCCGAATGAAGACATATTTCCAAGCACAAAGCTTGTGGGATATTGTCGAAGTCGGGTTCACAACTCCAAAAGATATCGAAACTCTGCCCGCGGATCAAAAAGAAAAACACAACAAAAATGTTGTGAGAAATGCAGCCGCTCTAGGCTACATTCAACAAGCCGTGACGCCATCTATTTTTCCACGTATCATGGGAGCTACAACAGCCAAGGAGGCGTGGAAAACTCTTCAAGAAGAATTTCAAGGAAGTGTCAAGGTGAGATCCGTCAAGCTACTAACTCTAAGGCGAGATTTTGAAAATTTAAAAATGAAAGATTTTGAGACCGTCAAAGATTACTACTCTAGAATCAAAGAAGTAGTAAATCAAATGAGAGCCTATGGAGACTATATAACCGACAAAAGGATTGTTGAAAAAATACTTATCAGCATGCCTGAAAAATATGATCATGTCGTTACTGCTATTGAAGAGTCAAAAGACATTGAGACTCTTTCAGTAACAGAATTAATGGGCTCTCTAGAAGCATATGAGGCTAGACTGAGTCGGCGAAGTGATGACTCACTTGAAAGTGCCTTTCAGTCTAAACTCAAAATGAGGTCTCAAAAATCTAATAATGAGGGGAAAAGAAATTTTGAAGAAAAATCAAGAGGAGGAGAAAAACCCAGAACCGGGTTTGATCAGAGAAGAAAAAGCTACCCTCCATGTGGTATTTGTAAAAAGACAAACCACTTGGAAAAAGATTGTTTCCACAAAGGAAAGCCACAATGCAATAACTGCAAAAGATTTGGACATCTAGAAAAAGATTGTCGTCTAAAACAAAATCATCGAGCTAACTACACGGAAGAAGACGGAGATACACCGGAGAACAATAATCAACTATTTTACGCGTGTCATGCTGCGAATGAGCAAAAAGAAGATATTTGGTTCATCGACAGTGGTTGTAGCAACCACATGACCGGAGATGAGAAATTATTCAGCAGCATCAACACGTCAGTAAAGTCCCGTGTCAAATTAGGGAATGGAGCACTCGTTGACACTAAAGGAAAAGGTACGATAGATGTCCAAACTAGTAACTGCACGAGATCCGTCAAGGATGTTCTTCTAGTTCCAAGCTTAGCAAGTAACTTGCTAAGTGTTGGCCAAATGATGGAGCATGGCTACTCTTTACACTTTGAAGACGAGTCATGCGTTATTCGTGACAAGAAAAATAATAATAAATTAATTGCTGAAGTCAAAATGGAAAATAGAAATTTTCCACTTCGTTGGCATTACATCAGAGACACGGCCATGAAAGCTCAAGTCGAAGAATCATGGCTATGGCATCGAAGGTTTGGCCACTTCAACTTTCACGCATTAAAGATTCTTCAACAGAAAAATATGATGAGAGACTTGCCTAGCATAGAGGAGATCACTGACACATGTGAGAGTTGTATGATGGGCAAGCAACATCGAAAACCTTTCCCTCGTGATAACGCTTGGAGAGCAAGGAATATTCTAGAATTGGTACACACCGACGTATGTGGACCAATGAGAACCCCATCTCATAACCAATCCAGGTACTTTATCCTCTTCATAGATGATTATTCTAGAATGACCTGGGTATACTTCATGCGTGAAAAATCAGAAGTTTTCACGATATTCAAGAAATTCAAAACTTTCGTTGAAAAGAAAAGTGGCCATTATATAAAAACACTAAGGAGCGACAGAGGAAAAGAATACACCTCTCGAGAATTTAATAAGTTTTGTGAAGATGAAGGAGTTCACCGCCAACTAACAGTTGGTTACGCTCCCGAACAAAACGGTGTCTCTGAACGTAAAAACAGAACTGTAATGGAAATGGCCAAAACTATGATACATGAAAAAGGCCTTCCAAACAGATTCTGGGCAGAAGCTGTATACACGGCTGTATACTTGCTAAATAGATGTCCGACTAAGGCCGTGGAAAATAAGACTCCGATAGAAGCATGGAGTGGAAAGAAGCCATCAGCAAAACATCTACGAGTATTTGGATGTATTTGCTACATCCACATCCCAAAGGAGAAACGTCACAAGCTCCAAGAAAAATCAGATAAAGGAATATTCTTGGGCTATAGCACACAATCAAAAGGCTACCGAGTCTATAACCTAAAGACCAATAAGCTCGTGATCAGCCGAGATGTGGAGTTTGATGAAGAAGCTTCTTGGAATTGGGAGAAAGAGAAAGTTGATAAACAGATATATCTTCCAAAATTATCTATGGAGACTCAAACTCAACAACCACTACAAAAATATCTATTGAAACATTTACTTTCTAGAAACATCTTTTGTTTGTTGGCAAAAAAAGTAAGATGTGACCTGGTAACCTCCTGACGTGTCAGTTTGATTTTTAATTCACGGAATTAAAAAAGAACTTTGGATGAAATAACATAATCAGCAATGTTATTATTTTAATTAATTAATAAATAATAATAATAATAATAATAATAATAATAATAATAATAATAATAATAAACACTTTTATAGATAGTAATATAATAATAACACAGTGAATAATTACTTTATATTTTCAAAATAGATCTAATAGATAAGTTAATTTTTGATGAAATGGGTAAACATGTGTGTTTAAAAGAAAATAATGAGTATATTTGTTATTTAAGTTTCTAGTTGGGGATATTTGTAATTTGGATTGCATATTTGAGGATATATGCAATTCTCCATAATAATAATAATAATAAAACACTTTAATAAATAATATTAATAGTAATAATAATATTTAAATAAAAGTTTAAGTAAATTTTAATGTAATTCTCAACTGTATGGATACCCGAAGACACCTCAATGTCAATAACAATGACTTACAAGCTTCACCAATCTGTAAACTAAACCAGTTCAGTGAGACGATCAAGATTTCAGTTGAACAAATAAAGTTAAGATAAATGCAAAAAAACTAAATGACTAAAACTATATAATGCTAAAAAATATATCAAATATTAATTTATCTATTAGATTTGTTTAGAAAATATAAAGTAATTAACATTATATTATTATGATTACTTTTTATAAAAGTGATTATTATTATTATTTGTTATTATTATTTTGAATCACTTTCATTAAAAATTTCATAGAACTTATAAGAAATTATTATTATTATTATTAATTAAAAAAATATTATTGTTAATTTTGCGAATTTATCCAAAGTTCATTTCTAATTCCGTGAATTAAAAATCAAACTGACACGTCAGATGTTACTTTTTTTGCTGATAAACAAAAGATGTTTTCTAAAAAGTAAAGTTTTCAAAGGATATTGTTAATTTCGTGAAATCGAGTAAAGTTCATTTCTATTTTTTGCAATTATTCCTTATTATTATCATTATTTCATAACAAGTACAACCCTCCAACATCTTTTTCTATCACTCACAAAATATATGTATTTAAGTGTTTGTATCAATTATAATGATATATATCCACTTCTATTTCCTAGTTTTTCTTTTTCGCCAGATCTTCTTTATCACACACACACATTTTTTTTCTTGTAAATTGTTTCAGATCGAATTCAAGTTTCGGAACATGCTGAGTAAGGAATACAACACCCGAGTCACCCTTTTATTCTTCGTATTATTATACTCAAATAAAACACAAATGCTCATCCCTATAGTACATATATTGAGTGTTCACGGGTCTAACGGGTCAACCCGGCAAATCGAGGGTTTTGACCTGGCCCGAACCGAACTCGGGAAACCTTTGAAATCAGGAACCGAGAACCGGCCCGTTTGGGGTACGGGCGGGGCGGGTACGGGCGGGTCACGAGTTTTCGGTTAAATATCTCATCCCTAATAATACGGGCCCATAACACAAATATGTTTATGTTGAACTACTTAATATGTAATTAAGATGAACTCTCGTTATACTCAAATCTTCAATTGTTAAAAAGTATAGTTATCGCTCTCGCGAATAATTTCTACTCTAACAATCAAGCATTAAGTCCTAGATTAGTTTTACGATTTAATCTAAAAAGCTTTCTCTCGAACTGCATATTAATCGTCTAATTAGATCCCTCTATCATAAACGACTAACACATTCGTCCGAATTTGATTGTTTTAATCGTTATCACTAGTTTCTCCCGAACTCTTGGACTTTGAATTAATTAAAGACCGATTAATTCTTTTCATAAACTAATTAGCAATCCTATAGATTTCTCTCGAACTTGTATAATTAATTACCAACTAATTTATATAAGAAACCAAAACAATATATAAACTTGGACAAATATGGATCTTCGACTAAACATAAAATCCGTGTTCAACAACTATAATAACAAAGTGATAACTTTACGACATGCTCACGTTATCCAAATAAGTGTAAAGAAAATTAACTATTCATGTCAAATTAAATAACACCAATAATCACTAAAACAATTACTAAAATAAAAAGTCATTATTACCAAATATAAATCCATATAACGTAAATAAATACTTGAACTTTAAGAAATAATAATTCAAATAAAAGTTGGAATCCCTTTTGTGTTTTTGCGGATGTTTGAAACTCACGAGCTCTACTCTCTGCCGACTTGTTTTACGAATTAAAACACTTGGTTTTTCTCTGTTCCTTGTGGTCGATCATTGTCTCCCCTTCTTTTCGTGCGAACTATTGGTGATCATGGTGGATGAATTCGATCATAGTATCTCTCTTTTGGTGATCTGATCGGGTTTCTTTGCTGTGTTTCTTTTAGTTTTTACGATTTGTTGGGGTTTCTTTTTGATCACAAAAACCTATTTTTCGCGATTTTATCCTAGCCGTCTTCTTCTGATTTCTTTAACCTGAATCCATTTGTGGGGTTTCAGTTTTTGATCACAAAAACCTATTTCTTTTTTATCAGTTTCGATCCTAGCCGTCTTCTGATTTTTTTCCTTCGCCAGTCTAGATTTAGGGTTTCGATTAGAATAAATAAAATCCATAATAACCAAAACTACAATAGATTCCGATCAACAACAGAAATCTGACACGATGATTTAGGGTTTGTATTGCGGACATCAGGTATTCTTTTCCATTAATTAATTATTATGCTTTGTATTATTTATCTATATAATAATAATTTGCTAAAAAAATTATATTTATATTGTTTTTTGTATAAAACAGAATAATCCGTTGAAGCAGATGATGATGCGCTGACATATTGTTCACTGCTCTCTTGATGAAAGAGGTATATTTTGTTTGATGCGTTGAAACTCAACTACGCCTCTCGGTTTTATATTTATTCTAATGAGAATGCTAATCAAAATGTGATCTCCTCTTAGTTACCGTTTTTTTTTTAATTTATTCATTAATCATTATATTATATATTTTTTTAAATATAGGTTATTATTATAGATATGCAAGTGTTGATGGTTGTTCTTCGCTATTTTTTTTATGGTTTATCGACAAAATATGTAACTTTTTTGGTATATAAAAAGAAATACGAATATTGAACGATAAGTAATTGTATGATCAGAGGACGATTACCACCCGGTGTGACTGATATGGTGGCTTCTTGATTTTGCTTTTGATTTTGGCTGTTGTCGGCGGTTTGGTGAATATTGGCTGTCTATGGAGGAGAGGTATGTGCGGCGTAAGAGAGAGGGTGATTGTCACCCTTTTATTGGGAAGAAGAGAGGGGGTGAATACACTTCTTTAATTTTAACTTGGAGAATGCCTTTTATGTTAGTATATAGATATATAGATATAATTATACATATCTTTCCAGCAATTGTATTTAGTTAATGAGGTTACACTGATAATTGTGTTGATAAACCAGGGGATAAATATGCTTTTGACTAGTGATGAGCATATCACTGGCAGAGCTGTTTGCTGATGCACGTTTTCAGATTTTTTCGAATCAAATTAGTCAACATCACTGCAAAATTTATAGGAAGATGCAGAGGGTCAATCCAGACACTTATTTTGCGGTTTCTTGAGAGATACTAGGTTGTCAGTCCTTTTAAACAATCGAAGTTTATGTGATGAACTTTCCAGTATGAAGTTTTTGACGTGCTTTACACTTCTACAGCACAAATGAAACTTATCTTAATTCGGAAAAGTTAAATAAAAACAGCCCTGAATCCAAATTACATCATGGAGATATTGCAGCACCTGCTCAACATGGTAAACTCTTCCCCTATTTTGCTTTGTTTTGGGTCTTCTGAGTATTTATGCTTTAGCTAAAGAAATTATATGCTCATGATTACAGAACTTGCTTTTGCGTTTGTGTTCCGAGAAGTTCTTAAGCCTGCTTCAGGGACAGAGAACCCACCTCTGCAAAGGAAAGGAGGTGTGTGCCTACTTATTGCCTTGTTTTAGTAATTATCATTATCTGTTATTAACTTAATTAAAATGATCCTCGCGTCTATAGCTTATATAAATGGAATGATACTAGTATGTTATATTATCTAAAAAAAAACCC
>JANDBE010000042.1:405452-416376 GCA_024320915.1 Erigeron philadelphicus | reverse complement strand
AAGTCATAGAGTATGATAGCCAAATGTCTTAGCCATACGGGCTCCGCCTTAGGATTTAAAAATTTGTCGAAAGTATATCGAATGACATCTCTAATGAAAAAGAATGAAATTTTAAGAACACCCATATAATTTTTATAACTTATCGATATACGGTTTTTGAGATAAAAGATTTTAAATGAATTGGAGGAATAAAATGATTTATGGAGGAGAGAGAAAAAATGAGTGGTTGAGATTTGATGAGAGAGAAGAAAATGAGTGGTTGTGATTTAAGGGTACTATAGGTATATTAGGTAGATATGTCTAAAATAATGAATAAAGAAGAAGGGTAATTTAGGTAGTTCAAATCCTTAATTGAGAATTTGAAAAAGGGCAAAATGCTTTATAAGATAGCATAGATTAAACAACACAGTACATTTAGATTTATTAACTGACACACAAGAAAGTAATGGAAATTTTGATTACCAGGAAAATTATAGAACTTTTTGAACATGAAAAATTTTAAAACCTTATTAAACAACATACATTTAGATTTATTCTTTTAGATCATATAGTAGTAAAAAATTTTAGAAATCAAGAAAGTAATAGAATAATACGTATACCAACTTTTAATAGAGATTGAAAACCAGCAACTACATTTAACTGAAAAAATCTGCTTTATACCTTTCAAATGAAGATTATGCGTCAATTATGAGTTCAAAAAAAGAAACCACTGTTCCCATAGCTTCGGTAATCACGTAGTCGATGAATATTGCAATCTTTTTCATATTCGCTAGCTAGTTCCATTCCTGATGCCTTCAACATATCACCTACATTTAAATCTATTTTCTCTCTTTTTTGTTGTTGTCAAATACAGAAAAAATCCTACTTTTTGAATGTTTATTTTGAACGTTAGTAGATGATATATGTTTACAATTGAGAAAGAAATGAGTATTATACACATTTGTGAAACGCGTATGTCTTCCACTTTAGTTCTCTAAGTGTTCAACGTTAAAAACTTTAGAGTAAATTATTTTTTCGTTCCTATTGATAGTTTTTTCACTTTTAATCCTCCAAATGAAAAAATATCAACTTTTACATTAAAGTTGGGGAAAAACTTAATTCAATCGTGGTACTTCTCTCACACTTTCAAAACCATGATTAAGGACTTAACTTGTGAGCTTATAATTAATCAAATATATGTGTGCTTTTTGCGAATCAAGACTATCTTAGTGTTAGACTTCATAAAGAGATCAACATTTCATAATACAGTCTTCCTTAACCGTGGTGACCATTTGTCGAGTAACTGCCATTATGATCCTAAAACCTTTAGGTTGCGAGTTTAATTATATTCGAAATGCACATACCTCGAAGACCAAGTGGCCAACTGGTCCAATGGTGGCCAATAATCTTGGAACGATCCCTAACTTCATTAAAATCACTACACACAATTAGTACTAATGAGGTCATTACATTTAGAGTTCTTGGACTCGGAATGAGGAACATTGAGGTCAGAACTCAGAATCACTCTCTGAAAGAGTTTTTCTTTATTTTCCCTTATACTATACTTAAAAACACCACTATTTAGAGGATCAGAAAGTTCACAGAAAACGCACCTTTTAGAATGCTTGGATTTTGAGAAGTCATATTCTGATAAAAGAATGTTCTTTTTTTTTTTTCTTTTTGTTGATGGGCTAAGCTCCATTACTAGAGGCAGTAGTAGTTTGGGTCGAGAGGTTGTTAGGCCCAAAAAAGTCATCTGGGTCTATAGCCCAATAATTGGACATAATGTAGGTCTCGGTTCAAGGGTCCTTTGAACTTATGCATAACAATGTAAACAACATCTGCTATTCTCAAGCTCTGGATTTACAACCTACAAGATATAAAAGCCAAATTACATTATACAATTAATACAAATTACAAGCATGACCCGACATTGTCTAAGAAACAAAAGAATGACCCGTAAAAGATCCAACATCAACACTTACAACTCTGTACTCACTACTAGATGACTTGCAAACCGTTCAACAAACAACGGCCCCGAAAGTTTCTACACAAATACTTTGTGACATCAAAACGACTATCCATCTTATATGCTAACTGATCTATTTTTGTTTAAAGAAACAACATACATCCCTACTCGGTCTTAAAATATAACGCTGAAAGAACTAGTGACGTTTGCTTAGGATGATATGTCTAACTATATACCTGACTGACTCAAAAGGAATGTAAGTGTATGTATTAGGAAATGATTAATCCTCCAAACAAAATAGCCTAAAAGACACGTATTGCTAAAATATTATGATACGTGTTAATCAAAGAACGCTGTATTCCTGTTTAGTTTATTGGTAGATAAGAAGACAATATTTGCCAACTCGGGACTTTAAAACGGGACATGACATGTATTATATGTGTAAGTTATAACTTTAAACATTTTTAGATTTTCAAAAGTAGAGATACTTTTACAATCTGATAAACTTTTGATGTAATTTCGACCAAAATTGGTAAAATTGAAACGAAACAGAAACTTTGATGGCCTATAAGAAATTTGTGATAGATGGGTGGCCTAAAGATAAAATTTTGATAAATGGGTAGCCTCCATATGTATTATCCCTTTTTTTTATATACAAAAAATTAGTTTAAATAACCAAATAAATATTAAAATATTGCTGAACATGAACATTAGTAATATAAAGATACCGTGTTTCAACATAACCGAAGCAGAACAGGACCCACTGAGGAGCTAAGCATCTCACTAAGGGTTACCTGAACCTCACTAGACTCATGCTCACATCTTATCAAGCTTGGAATCAGAGGAAAAAAGCGTGTGAGGTTCTTTTCAAACGAAGAATCTCCCAAATTACACATAGTCCGTAGAGTAGTGGCAACTAGGCGCCCACGAGAAGACAATTCTCGCTTTTTTCCCGAGCCTAAAGGAATCAGCCAATAGGGTTGGTGGTTAGGAAACAAAGGAACCATGTGTGCAGGATGTGCTATTTCAACATAGGATTTTAAGATTTCATGGCACAGGTCAACAAGGAAACTTTCAACTTCTGAATCCTCATAGAATGGAGGCCTTTCCGCACCAAGTTTCTCTATAATTGTGAGGCAGATTTGATAGGACTCGTTTTCAAGACTTAACAAGGGAGGATCCTGCATATGTGTCGTATGTCCGAGCTCTTGTAGCTTAGAGCGTAATGTAATATCAGTATTTATCTTGTGAGCATGGCTTGCCACTTCACGTACTGCGTGGAAAAGAATCATGGTCTTCTTAACTGACAGCTGAGGTCCATACATATTCTGTATCTCTGTTATTGCCTAGTCATATTTACACGAAGGAAAGAGAAATAAAAAATATAACTCCCCTTGATTCGAATTACTAGTGAGAAAATAAGAGCAAGGAAATGGAGTAATTTCATGAAAAACTTTAGGTATATACATAAAAATTTGAAATGAGTCTTCCAGAAAGAGTAAGCATATTAGAAATAAATAAAGCGATTTAGGAGGCTTTAAAGCATTTAATTACACTTGGGTAACTTTCGATCCGGTTGACCCAGTTATATTTAAGCGAAGCTTTAAACTTTACCCATTACAAAAATTGGAGATTAAAAACAAATGCAACCCACATCAAACCATTTTTAAGCAAAGCCACATTATTACCTCTAGAATTTGCTATTTGAGCTTCCTAAACAGAATTTAATAAGAAATCAAAAAACATTATGAGAGCACACTGAGAAAGCTTTATATATTACCTGTATCAACAGAAGTTGGACAGCAGCACGGCATTGAACGTTAGAAATGGAAGTGTACAAACGCATCCTCTGCTGTTTTTCTAGATCTTCATTCTGCAAACTAGATTTGGCAGATTCTATATCTGTCAAACCATCTTCCTGGTTAACAGAAGTATAAAGAGCAAACGAGAAATCTGGAAGCGTTGCATTAGCTGCTTCCTTTAGAGATAAAACGACTTCAAGCCAATTATCATCAGAAAACAACTCTCCAGCATTTCTAATCAACCGAACAAATGCAGCAACACCAATGCCAGCAAGGCTTTGATGAGGACGTTTCATTAAATCTACTAGTAATATCAACACCTTATTCAAAAGTGGATTTACTATAGCGTAAGAACTAGCAAAAAGATCCACTAGCAACTGGAGTAAAAGTGTGCATGTTTCATAGAGCCAAGAGTCTTGATCAGGTTCATCATTGTCATCAACCCCCGGTCTGGATGAGGTATCATTAGAAGGATTAATAGAATGTTGAATATGATCAAGTATTGGAAATAAAGCAGATTCGAACACCCTTTCCCACAGTGGTAGAGAGAAGTGATGACCATATTTCCTTAATGTATCAAAGAGTACTTGAAGCGCACTTTGCCTAATTTCAGACCTTGGGTCAAAGCTAAGTTCAGACAGCCCTGAGAAATAAGAATAAAACATGTATATAAGATTGAGAACATCGACTACACACGTTTGAATATGCAATGCATGTCAAAGAAACTAATTAGATATCATCCAGCAATCAATTTCCATCAGAATAATCAGATTATATACGGTGAGTCAAGTCAGCAATCAATCTCCATCTAAGTACAGATTTTGTTTTCCTAGACTAGCATTATAGATTTTTTAAAAGGCTCAGATCCGTAGCTTTTCCGTATTTTGGGCTGCTAATTACTTGCATGATGAGTATGTAACTATGTACCAAGGATTCTTTCAGAGAGAAGAGACATCTTTTTTCAAAAACATTTAATCTCAATATGATTGCCAAATAGAAAGGGGTACTCCATGTCAATCTACAGAGGTCCAAAAATCTCAGAATTTTCGCCTTTTTAAGAGTGTAACGATGAATTGACAGAGCTTGCACTAGCTCACATGTGACAAAGCAGAAGAGTAATCAATCTTTTGAACATGGTTTTCATTGAAAACTAACCAATTTTTATCAGAAATTAAAAGGCATATCAGTTTTCTAAATAATGAACCAATAGTGGGCGTGTAAACATACACAAAAAATACCATTTTAGTTGACAACGTTTTTGTAAAAACTGGCCTAATTATACAAAAGGCATGGATGCAATCAGAATTTAGGTGATTGCCATAGAGCCTAGATACCAAGATTTTGTGAGGAAATCATAAGATGGTTTGTAGCATCAGGATCTCGAGTAAAGTGATGTGTATAGTAGCGACTTTCACTGATTTTACCCACATAACAAAGAGCAAGTCATAACATCAAACGAAATACATTTACGTACCAGCTAATAATGGAAACCAGAAGTGTAGATGGTCTTCCTTGTCTGGTACCTCGTCAATTTCATACTTCATGGTGTTTCCTTGATGTGGAGATTGCACATGATGTGGTGATCCGACTATTTCGGAATCTTTTTTCTCTTTATTCATTGAAAAGCCTATATCTCGTTCTGCTAATTTTGCAGCACATAACCGCAAGAATCCAATAGCACTAAGACTGATATCTTTGTTAAATCTATTATTGGTGAATGCAATAAGACAATTTACAAAATCTGTAAAAGCAGTGGTTTCTGTCTCAGTTATACGCGGGACATAATCCCGAACTATCTTCTCAACTATTTCAAAGGCAAGAAAAACTATATTTTTGTGGTCATCATAAGCTGCTGTAGTGAAGACCTGGTATATGTTACCACAATTAGAACTTAAAAATGAGAGTAAAATACTGAGTAAGAAACTGAGTGATTGATAATCTGACCTATATAGTAACTAGAACACTACACTTTGCAAGAGTGAGCTATTTTAGGCCAGAAGTTCCAAATAGCCTAGTTTTTCTATTTGGCAACTTTGATCCAGAATCAAAATGATTAGCCGATAAGTGAAAACCTCAGATGGGTCAAAATTATCCTAAGGTGTAAATTTGAATCAATGACACCTCCAAATATTTTTTTTCATTTCTAATCATATTTGGCACACTAATGATTTATAAAAGAACGGATAAGAAACTCGGGACAGAAGTGTTCTAATCTATGCAACTTGACCGACCTGTTTCCCCATACACTTTCAACATAGCTTAGATCAAATTTGACCAGTTACGATCATTCTTTTAAACATATATACTCTTTTGTGTGCCTATATTAAAGCACGATTGTCGGCTTACAACTGAAAGCTAATGGGTCAAAAGAATCACCCATACAAAGAAAATAGAAGTAAAATTCTCAAATACTATCTCCATTAATATAACTTGACCCAAATATACTGGAAACAATCTAGAAAATCACAAGGTGGAAAAAAGAAATAGGAGTTAGAGTACCATGAACATGCTTTTCCATCCTGACTTGACATTATCGACACGAGATAGAACCATTTGGGAGACACATCTGATTATTAATTCTCTGATTTCCACGGCACTAGTTTTGCCCATAACAATCACAAAAGGTTTCATAAACTCGTTCTGAAAGTTATAATTAGCCAACTCTTCCCTCTCCAAAAATTTCATAGACAACTGGCGTAAGGAATCCATTGCGAATATCGCAATTGACAGGTTCTCCGAACAGCCAATGGTCACAAAAAATTCAGAGAGTATACTCCAGATACTTGTCCAAACAAGCCGGATACGGTTCATGTTAAAGTGCCTGAACAAATAAGAAGAATGAGGTAACATGTTGTTTAAGGTTGTGTAAGGACTCCAAATAGAGGTAACACTTTGACCCAATTTCTTATGAAAAGGTTGATTTAGGTTGTGTTTTTGGACAAATGGATCAGATCTGGTAACTTAGCTAATAGAGGAATGGGCAATAGGTCAGACAGGTTGAACGTCTCTCAAAGTCTTTGGTTATATCATTTTAGCTCATAAATCCTTATGCAAAAGTTTATATTTTCATAATATTGTGTTTATGACCCTAATATAACATTGAATTTTTACGGGAGAAAAATTGGATAAACAGAGTTGGCAGGTCAAATCCAACCCAACTGGCACATTTCAACCTGTACTAATAATGACCCTTTTAACCCGAACCCATTTTGACCCATTGCCCAATCTTACCACCTCAAAACAGCTAAACTATACTAAAAAACAAAGTAAAGAGTGAAAACCGTACGCAATTTCAACTATTTTTGTTAGGCTGAACACTCGTGGTTCAGCTGTAGTTTGTAGCTCTTCCATGGATACCTTACAAAGTGCTTTCACAAAGTCAACTATTGCCTCACTGTTAAGGTTCTGACTCCTTGCAAATATACGATTCATTTCACCAACTTGTTCCAATAAATTTAACTCTGAGACCAAATAATGTATTTGTTCTGATGTAATACCAGCAGAAGTATTGCCGCCAATGTCAGAACTGTCATATGAACCCCTTCGCATTGCTGCAGCTGCCTGTTGAATTCTCCCAGCTCCCTTTTTTTTAAGAACCGGAAGAACATTTGACTTCTTCTGTTTTGATTTTCCTGATTCATTATGATTACTGGGAAAGAAGGTAGCATCTAGAGGTAACCCGTCCCTTGACAGATGCAAATTGTCAAACCGAGAGACACATGTTAGAATATGCCCCCATGCCTCCTGCAAGTAATCCCCATATTCTTCTGCGATAGTAACTATTACCTGTGAAGAAATGTAGTGATTAATAAGGATGACATGTGTAAATAAGCTAAGGATAAATGTGTCGAAAGAAATAGGTTGCCGTAATTGTAATGAGCATGCATAATGAACAAAAAAATGTAATTGCTGTTTATGGAACAGATATCAATGCTTCATTACAAAGTAAGCAATAGGCACTAGGCAGAATGGGGTAAGTTGGTGAACTCAAGATATTAGCTAGGGATTCTTGTCAAATAACTATGCTTACAAATTTTACATATTTACTGAAGTTTTTGTAATGAAATTTTAGAATAGCTATGAGGATAACAATGAACACCATATCCGATTAATCACAGCACATATTACAAGTTGTAATGTATGACTACATTATAGTGAGCTTGTGAAAAGGCCATACGAACCTTGATTGCATCAATATTTCTTTGTTTTATATCTGCTGGTGAATGAAGGGAAGTAAACTTTGCTAGTGAAGTTACAAAAGCATCCCGATGAGTCTTCATGGACATCGCTGCTGTAACATGAATTGCATGCTGGAAGCCTTCGAAACATTTAGCAATGACTA
This sequence comes from Erigeron philadelphicus, assembly GCA_024320915.1. Taxonomy (NCBI): domain Eukaryota; kingdom Viridiplantae; phylum Streptophyta; class Magnoliopsida; order Asterales; family Asteraceae; genus Erigeron; species Erigeron philadelphicus. The sequence goes on along the minus strand of JANDBE010000042.1, from coordinate 408,284 downwards.
TCACATCATCGCTTTGGTCAAGAGGAACACTAAAGGCGGCTAGCATAGGAGCCCAGCATACCTCTATCATGAATTTTAGTATAAACACATCTGTAGCGGCATGATAAACTGACCTACAAATTACCATCACGTGTCAATAAGCAGGAGGGGTATCAGTAACAAAATGACTTTAACCATGATCACTTTGTCAAGAATAGCATGCAATAGACATATTTAGCACTAGTAAGAAAATCAAAATATCCAGGGATCCAGCAACTATGCATGAGATGACGTCCAGATAAAAAATTGACAAAAAAGATCAAACATAAGTGAGACAATAAGTAGGTTTATCGCAACTGTTCAAAAGAGCAAAATCACTGAGCTTACTCAGATTTCCTTGCTTTCTCTTGAAACTGTTCTTGCATTTGCCGCATAAGATCTTCGTTGGTATCATTTTCTCCACCTCTCTTGCGCACTACAATATTCAATATGTTGTCCAGACCCAAAATCTTGTTTGAAGTAACAGAATGTCTTTGTTGAAGGGCTAAATCATCTTCTTTCATTTTAATCTCACTTTTTGATATCCGCTCAAATAATGATCTCAGGTACTCCTCTGGCAAATCTTTCCCATCATCTACACCATGATTGATTCTTATAAAATCATCAGCTGACATCTGCAAAGGTGGCAAGTGCTTGGTATTAGCAAATTTTTTGGACCACTTTGTTGATGAAATGAATGCATTTAAACTGCACAAACATACCTTATTCTTCACCATGGGATTGTGAGAATCAGTATTCAGCATTATAACAGAGTAAGCAAGAACATAGGCTGTATCCGCACTGACGAATGCCTTTGGATTGCATTTGCAATAATGTTGAGCAAACTTTTCCATAATCCGATCAATCTTTTGTGCCTCACCAGGCAACCTAAAGCCCCATAAAAAGGTTCTGATAGCATCATCAAACTCCATATCTTGAAAGTCAAATGAATCTACATATGCATGCATCACTCTCAGCGATAAATCTTCCAGTTCCCCCAAATAATCACCAATCATGGTTTTGTTCAAACCAGAAGCATTCTTTAAGAAATCTGCGATTTCTTCAGGTGAAGATCCTACTTTTTTCACATTAATCAAGAACTCAATTCCCTTTTTAGGTGTCCGGTTAAACAGTGATTTACCTTCCTGAAATTAATCCTATATTAGATGGCGACACGTTCAAAATGAAATTGCTCCAAGGCTTTCAGTTGAAGTCTGTACCTGAAGTTCAAGCTTGTAAGCACGACGTTGCTCAATTGTTAAAGCATCTGATATTTCAGATGAGGCATCAGAAAGAGAATCTGATATATCAGCAGGCTCGTGTTCAGCTGCAACCCCGTTTTCCATTTGCAAATTTCTAATTTCATGATTGTACTCAACTTTTGGAGAATGAGGATCAGGAATGCGCAATTGTTTATCCATCCAATCCCCCATTGACTTTAAAATAGCCACCAAACACTTCATAGCTTCGAGCTTCATGGTCACATCTTGCGGTGGTAAAAGTGATGTGGTGACACCAGGTGGGACCCCTTGAGCGGTTTTTAGAAGTCCATTAACCATTCTGTGAAAAGAATAAATAGAATTAAACACAATGCAGAAACTTGAATTATAAAATTTAGCACAATCAAATCTATACGTATAAAACTGTCCGTCCTGGTACCAAATAATTGCACAAAGGTAAGTTAAAAGCATTCGGAAGAACTTACCTTTCAAATATGTTGGACGAATTAACATCACAATCGTAGTTGAGGAATATATCCACCAAGATCTGTGAATCAACACAGAGCCTTTCAACAAACTCCAGTACAATCATTTTCTGCTGAAAGTTGGGTTGGGCAACATTCTCCAAAACTCTGAGAACAATCATAGGAAAAAAGACTCCAATTTCTGCCTTCAGTCCAGCTCTAAATCTTGACACAAGGCTAAATAAAATTGAACAAGATAGTTGAAAAATGATCATAAGGGTTGATGCACTGTTCCTCAATAGCGACACGCACAAATACTGTCTAATGGCACCCAAAAATCTGTTCCACCACAAAAAAAAAGTAATGTGTAAGACAAAAATCGGGATAAAACTCAAACCAGAAAGAGGCCTACAGTAATAAGCAGAAAAGCTAAGGGATAAAAATGCATATAGATGCTAAAACTCAAGAAGTTGTAACAAGGTTGTCAGAGTCCCAACTTTAAGACACACAATTGATTGTACTTATAAGCTTGTATCACGTAATAAGTAATAGCTAATGTTCTAGGCCATAGGCAGAGTACAACAATAACAGTACCCGGTCCCTTCATAAGCGCGGTATGGGGGAGGTGAGATGTAGACAGTCTTGCCTCTACCCAAAGGTAAAGAAACTGCTTCCAATAGGCAGAGTAATCATTTCTAAAATTTACACATAGCAACAAATCTGGACATTACTTACAAATCCTAGATTCATAACCACATTTCACCATAAGATTAAAGCCCCTATAGAAATTTCAAACAAGACAAACACAAAAAACTTGATCTAAGATGACAGCAAAGCATGGGGGAAATACCTTTCACTAGTACGAAAGACAGACCCCGCATTCTCCAACAATATCTTGAGCAACTCTAACGCAACAATCTTCCCTCGCATTAACTGTGGGTTTGCCATCGCCTTTTTTGGAGGGGCTTTCATCGAAAGCTTACAAAGAGCTCGAAACACCAAAAAGGCATCTTTTCTCAACTTATTCTCAATCTTAACCTCTACATCATCATCATCATCATCTCTTTGATCACCATCCACCAACAATTCTCCTTTCCGTCCCTCCAACGCATTCTTGTACATATTAATCG
>JANDBE010000042.1:338559-350445 GCA_024320915.1 Erigeron philadelphicus | reverse complement strand
TTTTATTTTTAAATTTTTATCACAATTATTTTGATTTTTTAATTTTTATCACACAACTTTTTAGTTTTATGTTTTGGTCACGAATTTCTAAGGATAGTGACTTTTCATTTTTTTTACCATAATAACCTTTTTCGCTTTTTTATTTTCACCACAATCTTTTCGAATTTGTTATATTTACCATAAAACTTTTGAATCTGATTCTTTAGCCACAAACTGTAATTTTTTTAAATTTAATATTTTAATAAATACAATATCACTAACTACTATCTATAATAAAAGTTTTATTTCATGAAAAAAAAAAATTAGCAATAACCTCTGCCTTCTTAATTGTCAACACCACCTATCCACCAATTTCAAAATCCAACCAATATCATATCATATAACAACTAATTAGTTGATGTTCATATAAAAAATCAATTTTTTATTTAATAACATACTTTATTGTATGGATATCAATTTGTTTATTTATATAGTATGTGATAATAATGCAAGACTAAAAAAAATCAAAACTTGTATATTTCCTTAGCAACCCAAAAACTCAGAAGGGCTATAAAACGCCTAACTCTAAACTTCAAGGACCAAACCGACAACAAGTTTCTTGACAAAAAAGAAACTTCACAACAAATTACCCAACCAAACTTGTCTTCCTCACAAAAACACACACACAAACACACAGGATCTAAAACACATATCTGATTCTAATCAAGCATTATGACCAAGGAACATGCCAACTGGTCTCCATATGATAACAATGGAGGGTACGCATTTCTTTTCTTCATCCCCTTATTTATTTTATTTAACCTTTTTCTAATATATATATATAATCTGTATCTATATATATATGTGTGTGTGTGGCAGAACATGTGTGGCGATAGCTGGTGCGGATTATTGTGTGATTGCAGCTGATACTCGTATGTCCACCGGCTACAGCATCCTCACTCGTGATTATTCCAAAATCTGTAAATTGTATGTTTTTCCCATTTTTTTTAAATAAGTTTTTAATTTATTTAATTATTTTTAGGGTTTTTTTATATGGGTTTTATTGTTTGAATGTGTAGTGATGTTAAAGTTTTGATCTTGTGATGGTTTGATTGTGTCTTGATTGAAAATTTTGGTGTTTTGTTTCTGAGTTTTTTTTGGGTAGAGTAGAAGAGAAGAAATTAAAAAAAAACAAAAAAAAAAAAAAGATTTTTTTATTTTTTATTTTTTTTTTTAAAATAAATCTTTTCACTTATGAAATGAAATTCAGAGTCGGGTTAGAAGTTTTTGAAGGACTTAGCTAGCTGTAGATTAAATGCATTAGCCGTGGCAGAGCGACGATCAAGGATGTTTTCTGGTGGTGTTATAGAGGGTGTATGGTATCATGGATATAAAAAAGGATGAGGTGTCATAGTGTGATTGGTAGAACATTGCTTTATAGGTTGTATGCAAATAGATAACGTGTAATTTTTTGTTTGGATTTTCTGATCTAGCGTAGGAATTAGAAGATATAAGGGTGTTTTTGAAGTGATTTTGTTGATTTGGAAACGAAATTTGGGTAATTAGACAGAGTAAAGACAGAGATGTTAATTAATGTTACATTTTTGTGTTAACAATCAACTTTTTATAACCTGCTTCTATCAATGAAAATAACCATAAGCTTTTGGAGGACTACAATATATGTAAAGTTCCATAATTAAATATGTATGGGCTGATGGCAGAAGCTTTTAATATGCACCGACAAAGCCACAAACATGATAATTGAAGATGAGTGAAGTGTTATTTTCGTTGTTTATTCACTTAATGTAATGATGTTTTCATTCTCCTTTGATATTATTAAACGACACCTAATTGGAAAACCATACGATTTTCCCGATTTAATATTGTCTGTTTGCAATTGCCTCTTTTTTCATTTATCTTAAAGTTATAAGCCTAGCTTTGTTTGAGATAAGTTGTTTGAGTCGGAGTATACAATACATAAGCTGTTCAAATATTTACTTTCAGAGCGGACAAAAGTTATATGGCTTCTTCAGGATTCCAGGCTGATGTTAAAGCCTTACAGAAGGTCCTATCTTCAAGACACCTGGTAAGATATATGATATTTCTTTTTCTTGTTTCATTCATATTATGGCCCTTTCCCTATATTTTTATCGGCCACGTCTATAATGTCCTGTTACTCTTAAACTGATGGGATTTCTTGTTAGCTGCTCTAAAAATCATAGATATGACAATGAGGTAAAAGAATGTTGATAATTTATGTACTTGTATCACAGATCTATCAACACCAGCACAACAAACAGATGAGTTGCCCTGCTATGGCTCAGCTTCTCTCAAACACCCTTTACTACAAGCGCTTTTTCCCGTATTATGCCTTTAATGTTTTAGGTGGCCTTGACAGTGAAGGTATATATACATATATATACATGTGCTTTTACTCTTTCAGTGATCTCTTGATTGTAGTAAAATAAACTTATTTTATAACCATGAAGGGAAGGGATGTGTCTTCACGTATGATGCTGTTGGATCATATGAGAGGGTTGGGTACAGTGCTCAAGGTTCGGGTGCGACACTCATCACTCCATTCTTGGACAATCAGCTCAAGACCCCGAGCCCTCTTCTGTTACCCGCACAGGTCTGAATTTTTATCTCTCTCTCTCTTTCTCCATTTGCTTATGTGCAGATGCTCGTGTGTGTAAAATTTAGTTGGAATGGAATGAGCCACATGGACTAACTAGCATGAAAGTCACTTGAGGAGTAGTTCTAATGCATACAAACCTTCTAAATCATTATATCTGTGATACAGAATTGTTATATAGGCAAATCTAACAAATTAGTCACTTACCGAAATGTACAAAAGAGAATGGACATATTGGGTCAATATTGACCCATTTTGACCTGTTTCTCACTCATCTTGCCTTCTCTAGTAGTCTAGGGTAGATATGATTCTCTCAAGTATTTTGATCAGACAAAACCCCATAAGCTTGGTTTATTTTGGTTTGCGTTTAAATGTTTTAATGATGTAATTACAAAACAACAGTTTCATCTCCATCATTGTCCATCCAATGTTTGATGTAATTGTTGACTATAAGCATACATGGCTTTTCACTGAATGAGGTTTTCAAAAACCTTTTATTTAAGACATGGGGAGCATGCGAGAGTTTTAAAAATGACAAGGCTTCTAGTGACAACACATCTAGTATTAATTCCATTTCAGCAAAATGATGGCGCTTTCAATGGCGCGTGTGAATCCTGTCAGCAAGTCTCAAATCGTTGACATACAACCCATACTAATGGTGCAGTTGGAAATTATATAACAGTGACCACACTAGCCAATATATAGTTCTTCCTGATCATCAAAGTGACATGTTATAATGCTATAAAACTTTTCTTTGGTACAGGATGCTGTTACACCTCTTTCAGAAGAGGAAGCGGTTGATCTAGTGAAAACTTGTTTTTCGTCGGCAACAGAAAGAGATATATACACTGTAAGTTATGCCATGCTCTTTTTTGTATGTTTTAGAAGAAGTAATTAATAAATTGATTTATGAATTGAAAATCTGTTTTCGGACCGATTGGTAATTTGCATTACTGGATCATGAGTTTGTTGGAACTTATAAGAAAGTTAGGTTTAACTTGTATAACGAACCAAAGCATGTGTGCTGACACTTGACAGTTTTCCAGTCCTCATAATAAATTTTTAATATATATATATATTGCAGGGTGACAGCGTTGAAATTATAATCTTAAATGCTAATGGAGTTCGCCATGAAAGTGAACAACTCCGCAAAGACTAATTGCCAAACGATCTTTCTGAAGTTTGTGGTCGGTTGTTTCAGTTTGTTGTCTTGGAAGTGCTAATGTTTTTAGGTTACAATGTGTAATACTTTGAATATTCAAGACCTTGGATTTTTATTTTCATGAAATTTTCGGTTAATGAACTTATACATGCTGGCTGGCTTGTTTGAGTGTTTTTGTATGGTCATTTTGTTAACAAAACCACGTTGCTTGGTTTTTATAATCTCAGTACATAGCCAAATGCTTTTTGAAGGAAAAAAGAAAAGATGGGCGCATCCAGACAATTCACACCTGGACAAACATAATATCTCTGATTCAGAATATATCATCTTTTGATGTCAATTTACCAAATTGTCTAATTTTTTTCATTAGATCATTAGTTTAGGGTACTTGGAATAGTACAATTTGATAACTGTAATTTAAAAATAGTTACAATGAGATATTGACCAGATTATTGCTTTTTATGTGATAGACTTGAAAATATGCAAATCTAATCCACCTGTAAGTACCATAATAGGAATCGAACTCAATCCTTGCATTTTGAATTCAAAATTTCTAAAATTGTTCTCCCACTTTGGGATGTCTGTGGTTTACAAACAATAGTGAGCATATCTCTAGAAGGTAAGTATACAACAGGAAAAGAAGTCCAAGGCCAAAAAGTTTCTTACTATATGGGGTTGATTTTCTTCTTGTTCCATTATACATGAACAATAAAGAGTGCAAACAAAATTTTTAGTTATCCAGCTGTTAAGACTAACCGTACACAATCGTCACCTCCCCCAAACACCATAAGCTGTCTATTTCAATGTCATCGACTGGGTTCTTTTGCCGAGAGTAACTTCAGTTTCTGCAACACAAGCATAAAAGAAAGTATTTGAAATTGATAAATGGATTGCAAATATGAAGTACTTAAGTGGCGTAAAAGCAAACAGACACTCCAATGAACTATGACTCTTCTAACTTCATAAGAATTGCAAATGTTGTGAGTGGATGGTCATATTTCAGGGTAGTACTACTGTTTCACTCAAGGTACAATATGGTAACCTATATGCCACCCTTTTTATTTTAGCAATGTACATCAAACCAGTCAACGACATTCTCAAGAGCCGCGTCAAAAACTAGAATCTCATAAGTATACATTGGCTATATCTATAAATTCGCTAGCAATTGGATATTTATGTAAACAAACAATATGTATAGCGAAGAAATGCATAACGAGCATAGTAGGGAATGAAAAAGTTATTACTGAGATATATTGTGGAGGATCGTCGATACTAGTTGAACCTAGTATAACCTCTCTCTTTAACTTAGCAGTAAGCTTGTGACAAACTCGCAACTGCAGACAAAAGTGACATGTTTCAGGCAAGAATTTATTGGACTGTCTAGTAATTGTTCCTCAAATGAAACCTTAAAATTCACCTCGGATCTGGTGGCCCCACCGATGATAAAAATAAAAATACGCTGCCCCATGTTTTTGAAATCCGTGGATGTATTAGTAACGGATGTATTGCTACAAAGATAGTAACGGAGAGGTAAGTAGCAATACAGAATTCACAGATATCATTATGAAGTCTCATTTGATAGAAACAAATAAATGATAATAATTAGATCATAGGTGCTATTGGCTCATGAACAAGTAATTTCATTGTTGAGTGTCTAATACAAATGTTGGTAGGAGCATACATTGTTCAGATATTTGTACAAAAATAACAAAAAAAAGAGAAGTATGCGAAAATAACCTTGTATGACCATCCACAGATGAACGTTGCTTTGCCCATGTGGCGGTCCTTCTTGATCTCCTCGAATTTGGATGGTTAGCTGGCCCGCTCTTGGCTGACGCATTATGCGTGCTAGTAGTTTGAGTGCTTGAACTTGGACTATTCATGCACTGGTATTCGTCCTTTGGCAAATCACGTCTGCCAAGTTTTTCAAGCAAATCCTGAGAAAGAATGTGTGCCCATGATTTCCTATTAGAGGATGCTCTACATGGTGGTAGGCAAAGGAATCATTATGTTACCTCTAACATGGGATAAAATCGGGAGAGTTGCCATGTTTCCTCTTCCCCTGTTTTATCCTTTCTTAATGCATGATGTCTCTGACAATGGAGCAGGTGTACACCGGCAGTCAGAGTTATAACTGTGAATATATATAGACTGACATCAATATATTCTATATGTACCTTTTGAGTATCAAACTTAAGGGAGAAGGCTCCATGGTGTTTCTTTTTGCTGTGTGATCCCTCGAGCAATTTCATATTTTGTATCGCCTTGATATCATCAGGAGGCAGCTTTGCCAACTAAAGAGTAACAGAGAAAAACACGCAACTTAATGTTTTTGATTTTGGTTACTCCTTTTATGAACTTAGACCTCTTTCTGCTACACTTTATTTACACCATAAATCTTCTTACGCTTTCTACCATAAGTATACTTTTCTCTTAATCTATTCCCACCAAATTACTTGGAAAATTTCATGTTAACTATATCAGCAATTTAGTTCGTAATATATTTCCATACTATTAGTAACTTAGGAGATTATGATAATAATGGTTTTACTTAGGTGTCAACTGTCAAGGATTGCCAGCCAATTATGTATTACTATATTATGGTAACTTAGAGTTCTTGATGTTCGGTTTACACGATCAGCAAGGGTATACAAAGGAAGGCTTACAAATCTGTACTTAAGAGTTTGTAAGTGTTGTGAAATTCACGCGGTTTTTCTCATATTTCTTCCTTTCCTGATTTAACATCATTTACAAAGTGTTTGTTTAGCTTTACACTGTGAGCACTAACAGTAGTATTTAATAGTATGACGAAGATCTACCTGCATAAGTTTTGTTGCTTTGTCTCCCTCAAATTTTTCGGGGTGAACCATGGCATAAATCATCATTAATCTCAGCTTGTATTCAGGCCTTGAGTCCTATAAGAAGTATACGAATATAATATCAGCAATTAAAACAACGCAGTGGCATAGCTCCTTCCGTTTTGTGTTTTATGTCCTCAAGTCACCTGATATGTTCGCAGAAAGTTAATGACTTCCTTTGTCCCAGCATCGCCAAAGACAAGATCCTGCTCAACTTGACCAAGATCTCTGAGCCCTTCATCTCTGATTACTTTGTTGATTTTTCCAGCAATCTGTTTACACGGAAATAAGTTAATCAGCAGTAGTGTCTCGATACACAATGAAAGTACATAGTAGAGAAAGCGATAATTAAGGGATAGTAAACAATAAACGTACCTCTACATGAAGTGAAAGTTTTTCCATTTGTTCATTATATTGAGGCAAAGCTTGAACCATCTTCTGTATCTCTCGGGTAGATAATTCATTACCATCTCTGCATTCAAGTCAATTATTTGTACAAGACTAAGGGGAAGCATTATGACAAATTACATGGTCCAACGACTGCAAATCAGGGTCTAAATATGCTTAACGTCTTCTAAGCTATCAAAGTGACAATATAATCTCAGTAACAATATAATCTCATCGGAGGTTTGTCATGTAAGAAGTTGTAGTCCTATTGAGAAGAGGACTAAAAAAGTGGCAGAGAGTATAAATGATGTTCCTTAACTACATAGCACTGACCTTTGTTGTAATTGCGCAGCTTTGTTTTTCGACATAAAATTTTGCATCTTATCACTCAACTTTTCACTAGCCTGACAGGGTGGAAGATGAAAAAACATTAGAACTTATAATATTTCTAAGTGAACTTAAAGCAAAATGAATGCGTACTTCGGCTATGTGTAAGTGGCGCATTTCAAGCCAAACAGGGTCATGATCTTCTAGAAGGAACTCTTTTTTCTGAGGTTCGCTACCAGATTTACCCGGAACCTACACATAAAATGCTTCAATATTCACAAAATGCCCTTAACCTTATTTTGATCTATCCAGAAAACCATTTTCCAAATAAAATATACCTCTTGCACATATTTGTTCCCCTCCAAGTCTAGGAGGTCATGACACATTGCATCGTAAGTCCATTCATGAATGATGGGTGCAATCTGCGGTTATACATGTATAGACAGGAAATAAGACATCAAAAATCTAGTGGCAGAATGGGTGGGTTGGGTAATGGGCCAAAACATCACATTGAACCTGGTTAAGGTAGAGTTGAGTTAACTCGGAAATATTATTCAATCCATTTCTTTATAAACATATAACTTGTTGATTGTAATAATAAAATATTAAAATAATTCATTAGATGAAATAACTTAAGACAAGAGTGACAAAATAACAACGAAGTTTGAGCTTACTAAATCGAGAGATCTGTCCACAATGAGAAAATCACATGTTTCAGTCTGCGGAAAGTTTGGAATAGTAGTCTTATATGTTGTAATGGAGTTCCAGACAGCAGAAGCAAGTTTTACAGGAACCATGTCACGGAATGTTGCCGCAGTAGATGCATCCATACCCTTTGCACGATACCATACAACAGGAAACTCCTAAAAAGATGCAAAGAAGTTCATACTTTCAAGAAATATGCCATTTATAAACTTTTGTATGCGGATTAGGAAAATGTGTAGAGTTTTGGTCAAAGAAAACTTTTCAGGTTTTTAATCTACCTTCATTGAAGCAAAAACGGTAGCAATACGAGTGGCGATTGTGTTCAAGCTAGCATCAAATTGGCGAGAATTCTCAGCACTTTGGCTGTACAGGTCTTCTAGAGCCTTGTCATGATCAGTTGTAAATGCCTGCCATGAAACAAAGATAAAACGAGAGTGGCATGACTGATGACCTAAGAAAAAACTTGAACTAAAGAAATTAACGGTGATAAAACTGAAATCTTTCTAAGAATATTATATACCTGACTTTCTAGAGGAAAATATTCCAGATTCATCTGAAATAAAATCAACGGTGGATTGTATCTCAGAACTTTTATACTTACAGATCCGAATCCGATACCATTTATGAAAAGAAGGATTTCAAGAAAAAAGAAGATGATGATATTACCTCTCTCAGAGCACCGATCCGAGGTAAAACACTCATATCGCTTTTTAATTTATCAATCAAATCCTTTGAGGCAGGACAACTAAAAAAAATAAATGCCCTGCAATAGAAACAGACCACAAAAAGGATACAGGATATAAGGTAATGAATAGACTAACAGGGCTTAATTAGCTTCATGGAAATTACATGTTTTGCATACTTCTTATATAACGGTTCTCTTCCTGACATGTCAGATAGAAACATAATAAGGCTGCATCCAAACAAATACAGTGAGTCAGACTTACAAGCCACAAAATGAAGAGAAAGTATGGAGCATAAGACTATAATTATATGAATATATTGAGTACTTAGGAAATAATCTTTGAACTTAAGGTAAAGACGTAGAGTTAAAAATGGCTTAAGGGTAAAACATAAGGAGTTCGTACATAAGAAGTAATTCTTAACCCATATTATTACTGATGTAAAGCAAAGTATACTGGTCTAGAACTATAACTAGATACAGGTGATAAACAAAAGATCGGCAAAATGAGGGGCCATACTTCTCTTTAATCGGTTGAATGAAGTATATAACATCCATAGAAGGCATAGGTTGTCTTCTCTTGAAAATATCTTCCACCACTGCAGAGAAAAGTAGACACTAAATATCATACTCTGACACGCATTCTATATAATCAGCAAACACATTGAATTGAGGACAATATTTTAATTTTGTATTAAAAGGACAATAAAATATGCAATCTACATTTTCAAAATCTTGTTTATAGGATCTGTGTCAGATTATCATTCCCAAATTCAGGCAAGCTCACAAGACCAAAAATCAAATTGGATAAAAAGGCGACGTTACAGCAGCTTCAAATACACAACAAATGATTTGACATTTTATAAGCTTACATGAAACTCCTTGATCCGTGATATCTGTCATTTTGCATGAAGCAGACAAAACTTTCACGGTGACTTTATCCATAATAAGTACCTGTAAAACACCGATTTAGCATCACTAATAGTATCCTTCAACATTGCTCAAAAATAGCTAATATACACATCGGTTCTATGATTTCTATCTCTTAACTTCGTGCAAAAGTGCATCTATGATATGGCATGCTAAAGGTGTAAATTGCTTAGTTAAGTTCACTCAAGTGGTTAAAACTTTCTTACTATAACCTCAAGGTCCTGGACACGGCTGTAATTTCACCCCTTTCGGGTTTAGCTATGTATAGGTTACTCTATCACTATGCAATAGATATAGGTGTACATATGTATATGTATATATATATACCTTCCAACTTGATCTCGAATCCCCTGATGAAGATGATTTGAGCATTTCATACAGCAACCCTGCAACACAATATACACGCTCACCGGAATTACTAAAAACATTAAATTAAATATGATAATAAAGCTACAAAGGCCAACTAAATCTACCAATTAATGAAACAATCCTGTTTGTCAAATTGGATTTCATAATCCTTTATGGGCACGCACAAAGATTAATTTACATATTTGACATTAATCAAAATTGGTGATTTACCATAAGATAAATCATAAGCAATTCAAAATTTATACATTATACAGGTTATAGAATCTTTTGAAATTTTATTGTAACGAGTAGAAACCGAATTTAAATCTTTAACTATATAAAAAAAAAAACAAAAGTTTTTAAATGATCAAAAACATATTGTAGTATTTCTAACTAACATAGCCCAATTCTTAGCTAACATGCTATAATCATTTCGTGGAAAACGAAACAATAATAATAATAACAATACATTATATATGTATATATTTTACGAATAATGTATATATAAAAAAAGCATATATAGAAACTTACGATCGCGGCTGATTTGACGAAAACTTCTATAATCACCTCCGCCATGGGATGACGCATCGGAATCCATGCACGAAAAAGAAAATTTTCTTATTTTTCTTAATTATGGAAATTAATTATTTACGTTTTTTGATCGAACTTTAGAAATTTTAAGAGAATGGAATTGTTGGATTGTGAAAAACAAAAAAAATACTACAAAAATAAAAATGAAATGAATGAATTATGTTCGAGAGAGAGAATGAGGAGAGGGGTGACAGTTTTTAAGCGCTCGTTCTTTGTTTCCCACGACAATACGACATGCTCAATCTTATTGTTATTATTTTATACGAGTATTTAATATATTTATTAAGAGTATATATTTTTCGTCCCTATGCTTTATTATATAACTTTTTATAACACAAACTACTTCATCCGTTCTTTGTCGTGAATCAATAATCTCAAAAATTAAAATGCACTTTTTGTTTTATTCACCGGTTTAAATATTTTCACATAATATATTTATAATACCTTTAATAAAATTATTTATAATATATATTCATCAACTCTTAAAATAACCACATTTTTTCATTTTACGTCAGATACTTTTATATTTAAAATCACGCCGCCTCCGCCGTCACTCTCACCTCCACCCCCGCCGCTGTTGCCACTACTATACGTACATGTTACTGTCACCGTCGCCGTTTTACTCGGGTACTCTTTTAGTATACTGTAAACAAAAACGGATGATGTTTTTCATTTGAGGTTACTTGAGAATAGCGAATAGTATTTTTACTTTCGTGTAGTAGCCTAGCGGGAGTTTTATTTTGAGAAAATTACCACAATGGTCAAATATGAGTGCTTATATTCAAATATAGACACTTACAAATTTTTTTACCATAATAGTCAATATTTTCTTACCACCTATTCATTTTACTAAGAATTACAAAATAACCAATCTAATAATGCCAAGTATTTTTGTTCCATAAGTGTACTCTCCTCTCAAATTAGTCCATCTCTTTTTTTCTTGTTCTTTTTTTCTTTTAAGTTAATTTAGAAATAACTAAAAAGTTGAACAATTAGGTAATATGAGTAATAATAAGTGAACGATCATCAATTGTTGTAAATGTGCATAATCATAGAAAATTGGTTATGTATGATCCATTCAACTCTTATCACTCATAAAAATAATAGTTATTTTTATAAACGACAGTTATTTCAAATGCTTAAATTGTTTCAAAGTTCTTTACTTTGTGCAATTCATATCTCATTTAATTACTTTTCAATTGCTCATTAATTAGTGATCTAATTTAAAGGTGATAGCATCAGCTTATAATTTTTGAAGCATCAAAAAAGCCCCTAGAACAAC
>JANDBE010000042.1:176134-188912 GCA_024320915.1 Erigeron philadelphicus | reverse complement strand
TTAGATGAAACATATTCTAAATATTTCATTTAAAATATGACAATGTTATGTGTTTCCTTTAAAAATTGCAGTTTGACATGCTTTATTTTTTCATATATGTGTCATGACAATCACTAAAAAAAACTTCAAAAGAATAATAATAGTACAATTACTTTTAAAATCTTAATATATTTACATCAAAATTTTATTTACTTTTTAGTAATTAGTTTTATATTCATACGAACGTATAACTATTATATATAATAATTATTATTCTATCTAATATATATTATTTATTATTCTATTGGATATGTATGTCATTATTCTTTATCTATAGTATTATAACTAATGGTTAAAAAGTGTAAATTTGTAATTGAAAACAAAAAGTGTGTAAATCAAAGTCAAAATTAAAAACAAAAGTCAACTTTAAGAAATTGAGTGTTGTGATTGATAAATAAAAGTTTAGAGCGGTTGTCTTTTATTATATTAAAAAAAACGATATTATGGAAGAAAAAAAATTTAAAATAAAATGTTGGATTTTTTTTAATTAACTCAATGATGAAAATCTAAAACAAATTTCTCAAGTTGATAACTACAAATTGTAATAGTTATAAATTAAGTATTTGGTAATGGTTGATAACTACAAATTGTAATAATTATAAATAAGTATTTAGTGAGGGTAAAAAGTGTAAATTGTTGATGAAAAACAAAAAGGTTTAAATTAGTGAGATTTTTTCTACAAATATTAATATAAATATAATATATCAATATATTCGGATATATATAAATATTAATATAAATATATTAACAAAAAGGTTTAAATTAGTGAAGTTTGTTGTTGATTTTGGATGTGAATTTATAAAAGGTGTTAAATTTTGATGATAATTGTTGTGGTTGTGATTTTTGATAGTTGTTTGTGATTTTTGATATAAATTTCTTACATGGTACTTGTTGATGTTATTGAAAACCTGGAAAAAAAAATGAAATGATGATGATAGATAGATATGGATGGCGAAAAGACCATTTTATCCCTTCATGTGTATGGCATGTGATCAAATTTTAACGGTTTGTCAAGCTCCATTATTGTTAGGTATAACTAATGTGGGTTTTTTCAAACGGTAGGTATGTCTCGGGTAATTCAATGTTACAAGTGTTACTATATGTTCATACTAAACTCAAACGTAACACCACAAAAATTGAACCAGATAATTCACACTTAGCATGAAATAATACTTGTCATGTCCTTAAAAAGTAATCAAGTAAACCATTACATATGGATGATATCAATTAGCTAGTTGAGTTAATTTTAACCTCTAAATGAGATTCAAATCTTGTTATGTGTAAATCCGGCTTCGATTAATCCAAGTTAATAAATAGCTGAGCTAAGACTTTATTTTACTGGGCCTTTTTAGTTAGAGTGCAACAGAGCCCGGTTAAAAATATTATCTATCATCACCTTTGGATTGTTGGGAGCCATTGATATTAAAAATTCGTAATTCCAAGAAAAAACAAATCGTTACAATAGATATTTCGTACAGTTTTGCTTTTAATTTAATGCCATTTGACTAAGATTCACTTCGCGAACTTTGTACATAAAATCGTATATTTTTAGTAAAATCTAGGATTTCAATAACCTTTTTAAATTATTACCAATTATATATTATAAAAAATACTATAAATAAATTACGGAGTAACTTTTTATCCATAAAGAACTATTTAAAACACTGTTAAAACCCAAAATACAAAAATATTAATCAAACATTATTTATATTTTCAAAAAGATTAAACAATTTCTATAAATCCATCGTACAAATTAATGTCACCACTCCCCTGCAAAATTGCATCCCACTATATATACTAATGTCCCTTCAAAATTGCATCCCACTGTAAAACTTTCCGGCAACAATGGTGGCATAGCTCCATATACTTCATCTTTTCATCTCAATACAAAATTCACAAAAATTCCAAACCACAATTCTTCAAGAAAAATGGTGGGTTTTTCTCCAATTTCAAAATTGATCATTCTTGGATTTTCAAGTTTTATTCTTGATCAAAAAACTAACTTTTTTTCACCCTTTCTTTTGTAGGTGACGTCATCTTCTTCAACAAAATTACCAACATGGCTTGAATCTTTACTTATTGGAAAAATTCTTTGAAGCTTGCATTGTTCATGAAGATGCCAAAAAGAACGAGAAAAATATTTTTTGTATTGATTGTTGTGACACAATTTGCCCTCATTGTATCTATCTTCATAATTCTCATCGTTTGTTACAGGTTCAATTTCATTCACATTTTAATTTGTAAATTTAACAATTTTATATGTATAAAAAATAGTTGTTTGATCTTTTGTGCCAGATAAGGAAGTATGTGTATCAAAATGTTATAAGAGTTAAAGATGCTAAAAAGCTAATGGATTGTGCTTATGTTCAAGTAAGTTTTAAATTTATGGAATTTTTATGTATATGATAATTATATATGGAAATTGGTTAATGATCTTTTTAATTAATGTTTTTGAAATGTGGTAGGCTTACATAACAAATAAAGCAAAATGTGTATTCTTGAATCCAAGGCCACAAACAAAACCTTGTAGAAACTCAACAAACATTTGCATAAATTGTGATAGAAGCTTGCGATATCCATATGTTTTCTGCTCTATTTCTTGTAAGGTATATACTTCTCTCCAATTCTATTTGTGTGTATATATCTATTTATGTTAATTAATTATACGGATTATATAATTGTACAATATATTAAAAAATATTTTTCACAACCATAATTTGATCAATATAAGTGCTTTTTAATGGTATTCCTTTGCATAATATATTCCTCAAATTATATATTTGCATTGATTTTTCAAGATTTGAAGGGATGTTCCTTGGTAAATTGTGTTTCTTTGATTGGGTTTCTTCAAAGGTGGCACATTTTTTAGAGGTCAAACTTTTTAGAGCAATGTGCATTTTTCACTCTAAATTTTCTTTATATTTTTTATTAAATTTATTTTCCTTTTTATGGAAAACCCCATTTATATAATTTGTTTAAATAGAATTCATAAATTTTAAAGAAATCGTATTATAGAAATTGCACATTACTACAAAAATCTTTATTTTCTTTTTGAATTTTTTACAAGTAATAATTCTTTTTTCAACAAAATATTTATACTTTACTTATTCCCAAATATATATTGTCTCATTTTTTTAATTCAAAATTATATTTTTTCCCACAAATTCAAAATTTTAGCAAAAACCATTTCATATTCAATCATTTTCTCAATTGGGTATGTATTATTTTCTTCAACAGGTTAACCAAATTCTAAGAGATAAAGAAATGACGTCAAAATATCTTCACGAATGCAAGGTTCTCACATTGCTTGAACCGGGTTCAGAAGACGGTTTAATGACCTCTGAATCCGTTCATGAACCAGTTCTTTCATTCGATTCAACAGAAATTGTTAGAAAGAAAATGACTTCGAAGTATGAAGTACCCACGGCGGAGCTTATGACGGAAACCACCGTGAACCGCCGCAAGAGTATGCCTTGCCGGTCGCCAATTAATTAATGAAATTCCGTACGGTTTGTAGTACAGATGAGCAGGGTGTCACAAATGGATGGTGGGGGTTCAACTAATATTACTTATATAAATAAGTCCTTTTAGAATTATGGATTTATATTTGAGTGCCTCCCAGTTTTGGTTTATGTTTCCATACACCCTGGTCTTAATTTGTTTAGTTTTTCTAGTGATAATATTGATCTAAAAAACATTTGGTTTGTTCATTGATAGTTTGATGCTATCTACAAATTGATACATACTTTCTAGATCTTGTTTTCCGTATACCCTGGTCTTAAATTGTTGCATTTTGTTGTATATAAAATAAAGATGGTCATTAGAATAGGTGCTATCTAGTTAAAATGAACCGTTTGATTTTCAATAAATATTTTTTGAATCGATTTACGGAAAAGTTGAGACTAAAACAATGACTTTTTAGGAAAAAAATTCCAAAAAGAGAAGGATATAATGTGGGAATTGATAACAATTGAGGTTTTTTTTAGTCTAACTTCTACCAAACTGTAAACATTTATGTTTAAATTGAGCTTGTTGATCTATTTGAGCCCCAAATACATAGTAGCAAAACAGACGACGAAGTGACTATGTAGCTTTATTTGCTAGTGTATAAAGTATCTAAAATTATAATTTCAAGATTTATATAGTAAATGCAAAAGAAAAAACATTGGAAAAATATGTAATTGTTAGAAAAATAAAGGGTTGATTCAGTTTGCTACAAAAGATCCCACAACATGTTGCGCTTGTAGGCTGTACCGCTGTAGCCACTAAAATAAAAAGAAAAACAAACATGTAAAGTGAAGATTCTAAAGTTGGTAAATTTATTAGCCCATATATACAAATAAAATAAAAACGGATTAACATCGGCCCATTTATTAGCTCTGGCCTCCCAAATAAGCTAAGAATCAAATGGTTATGAAGTTTGAATAGGCCATCCAAATTAAAATACGAGTAAAATAAAATAAATCATATCTGTAAACCACAAAGACGCAATTGTTTTTAATATAGAAAAATGATAATGACAACCCTTAAGTCTCATACTTAAAAACTTGTACATTATAATAAAAATCAACCTTTAGATCAATTTTTTAACAAAATACAAATTTTAATGCACCAAATTAGTTTTTATTGACAGCCCATTAACAAAACCCTATAAACTAATATCTAAAAATGACGATAAATATTATATCAATAATTATAACAAAAGTTATTGTTAAAAAATATATTAAGAAAATGCAAATTCATAGTATTGAAATATAACATGTTTTATGTGGGTTAAGTTATATGGTTCATTTTTCAAATGATTGTTAAAACTTATAATGAGTCTAGTTACGTACACATATATATGACTTTTAACTTATATATAATAATAATAGTAATAATAATAATAATAAGAGAAGAAATAGAAAACAGGGCGTATTAAAAAAGCCTTGGCCCGTCATCCACTTTGTCTACCTTTTAAACTGGCCTTGGCAATGTCAAAAAAAAATTGACAAGCATACCAAAAACACCATTACCATTAAAAAATCTTACTATCCGTATATACTTTTTTTTATTTTTTATCTTAACACATACCCTGGTCATATACTTGAGTGGTTATTAACATCCAATGACCAACGAAAATGAGTAAAAACAAGATAACATGACTTAAGGAGCGTGCAAAGTGTGTTTTATCTCAAACGGTAACTTCGTCCAGTGTTGACAGAGGTGCCAAAATTGCGAATATGTTAAAAGTGTAAAACCTCCTACTACTAAATTGAAAGAGTCGACGGTCTTTCATTAAGATATAAATGTAAATATTACAAGAGATCGTAACAAAAAAAAAAAAAAGTCTTCAGTTGTCTAGCCTTTTAAGTTTGGTACAACGAGTACGCATGTCTCTAATTGTCTAGCGGAGAATATGTCCTACACTTTTTAATTTGTTTGATCAAAACCATATTGAAATGACACAATTAAGTTTTTCAAATTCATCGAGCATTAATGATTGCTATTGAAGATTTTACACCTTTTAGAGTGTAGGGTTTTATGCGTCTGTCTTTTTTTTAATTAATTTTCGGTCCTTAACTTTCTGATTAGTAAGCTCCCTATATGTTCTTTCCTGACTGAATTCAAGTTTACGTTATTTCATAGTGTTCAGTGAGTATTACATATTTGTGGCTAGTGTCAAGGTGATTGGACTTTATTCTTTCAGAATTCCTTCCAACTTTTAATATCAACCATCTTGCTATTGCAGATAGGTCATTCAGCATATCCTGATTCACCGTTGGGACCAGATGCTTATCATGAATACCAGTCTTTACTTGTCCAAGATTATGAGGAGTTCATGAAGACAAATAATTCAAATATCAAGAACGTGAAGAAGAATCTCATCCCTGAAGATGAAGGGTTGTTGAAACTCACCTCACAGGAAGAGAGTATCCCCATGTCCCCAGCTTTTACCAGTTCTAAAGATGTGTATGATGTTGATGGAATAGGCCAAACAGAAGATGTAGGGAAAAAACTGATTGCTAATGTGCATCACTTCCCTTTGATAGTATGCCCATTCTCACCAAAGTTCTTTGTGTTACCATCAGAAGGATCAATCGCTGAGGCATATATATCACCAGAGCAAGAAAGTTCCATTAGCTCTGGGTTACCTCCATTAAGTACTGGGACATCTCATGATGGCGAGGATGTGCCTGCCGGGGTTGCTCTTACAGCACAATTTCTTTATCATCTGACCTCAAAGGTAATGCTTTCTGCAAATTTTTAGATATGGTAAGATTTGTAATGATATACATTGCCTTTGGCATTTTAAGTTGTATCTATAAAACTTGTAGATGGACCTGAAACTTGAAATATTTTCGCTTGGTGATCTATCAAGAACTGTCGGGAAGCTAATTACAGATATGTCTAGTCTTTATGATGTCGGGCGCCATAAACGATCTGCAGGGCTATTGCTCATTGACCGCACAGCTGACCTGCTTACGCCGTGTTGTCATGGAGATTCCCTTGTTGATCGAATCTTTTCATCCGTTCCTCGTAGAACCCGCTCATCCTCTGGTTCAGCTAAGGGTTTACAGACCCATCTAGGAAATAGCCCTGCAAACATACTGCGTGCTCCTCTGGATGTTCAGATTCCACTAGCTGATGTTCTTAGTGAAGTCCAAATGACAAATGTTCATCTCTATGAAACAATTGAAGCCTTTTTAGATGGGTGGAATTCTAATGATTCAGCTACACAAATAGATACGTTGGTTAGTCTTGGTAATAAACAGGATGGTGAAAATAGAATCCTTTCAGAGAGCGAGCTGCTTAGTGGGTCGTTGATTTCCATGGAAAGCTTTAATGGAGCACTGTTACTGGAGTCTATTTTAGATAGGAGAACAAAAGATGGCAATTTATTGATTAAGAAGTGGCTTAAAGAAACACTGCGTAAAGAAAAGATCTCTGTGAATTCCAAAACACAACCTAGATTAGAATTACAGCATATGATTAGTGCTCTTGCTAGAAGTCAAATGTCTTTTATGCAAAACAAAGGAATTATACAGCTGGCAGCAGCCACGTCCTATGCTATGAGTGAAACATGTCGTACCAAATGGGATTCTTTCATAAGTGCTGAGAAAATACTTAGTATAAGTGCTGGAGACACAAGTCAAAGCCTTTCTTCGCAGATGTGTGATATTATTAACAAAAGTTCTTTCGTAAAAACCGAATCATCACAGGGGCTTTTTACAATTGAAGATGCTTTGTTGTTGACGGTAATAGGATATATATTGGCTGGTGAAAATTTCCCTACTTCAGGGTCAACTGGTCCCTTTTCTTGGCAAGAGGAACATTTTCTGAAAGAAGCTATTGTTGATGCAATTCTGGAAAATCCAGAACTAGCAAAACTGAAGTTTCTCCATGGCCTATATGACGATCTTGAAGCGAACTTGAAAAAGAAAAGAGATGGGGGGACTAAAGAAGAGCCCTCCAAGTCCTTAGAAGCTGATGATTTTGATGATGATCAGTGGGATAATTGGGGTGAAGAAGATGCTGATGCGAATAAAAGTGATGATCATGTTTATAGTGACATGCAATTGAAATTAGAGTTACGGGATAGAGTCGATAACCTTTTTAAGTTTCTTCACAAACTAGCCAATCTGAAGGGCAACAAGGGGATACGAGAAGCAACCCTGAACTGGGAAAATAGCATTGGCGAAGATCCCTATTCGAGAAAGGGATTATTGTATAAACTGTTAACCAGGATATTGAGCAAGTACGACGTTCCTGGTTTGGAATATCATTCATCTACTGTTGGGCGGCTTTTTAAAAGTGGGTTTGGAAGATTTGGCTTGGGGCAGGTATGTGCAATGTACATATTTTTTACTGAACGATCTTCATGGTCATAAATATTGAATTGTGCATCTAAATTTTTGCAGGCAAAACCAAGTCTTGCTGATCAAAATGTGATACTGGTTTTCGTCGTTGGAGGCATGAATGCCATTGAGGTTATTATTCAACCACTCATTTGTTTATGTTATAACTTACTTTTCTCTTTATTACAAAAAAATTTGAACCAACCTTTCCTGCAAAGTTAACATAGTTCTTTCCAATATTGATGTTAAAGTGTTAGACTAAAAAGTAAAAAGCCTCTTGTTGATTTTTTTCATGCATCTAATCTTGGAACTATATTTTGTGTTAATATAGGTAGTCGAAGTTCAGGAGGCATTATCTGAAAGTGGCAGACCGGATATAGAAGTAGTTCTTGGGGGAACAACTTTTCTAACTCCTGCTGACATGCTTGATTTACTGCTAGGTGACTCTAGTTATGTTTGATAGATATATGTATATATCTTACGCTTTTACTTCTCATTTTCTTCATTCGTGTCACTGTGAAACTAAAACAGCGGTACCAAAGTGTCCGATTGAAGTTTCCCAGTTTCATGATATAATAGTTCCATTTTATAAAGAATCGATACACTTGTTTTCTCATCTTAGATCTGGAATATTATCGTTTGCCCAACTTTAACGAAAGTACCAAACGGGGTGCCTGAGTTAATTGTCACCTCTATACCTCCAAGGCTCCAAAGCTTTATGTCATCTCGCTTAGAACATCCATAATGCTATAAATATAAATTATATTATATGAACTACACGTGAAATAAACAGTGTCGATTGTCGAATACTTTAGTATCATCAATATCGTATATTTAAAACTGACTTATTTGTCTCTATCAGCTATTAGATTTCCTCTATAAAACAATGACAAAGCTGTTAGTTTTGTGAAACATATATATATATAGAACCTTTTCAAGTAGGTAAAAAACTAAGAATGCAGATAAATAAATATTATTCTCTATTTTACATTATTTAGCTTATAAAAAAAATGTAGTTTGACATTATAATTAGTTGGTAATTATGATAAAAAAAAATAATAATAAAATAAAAAAAGTAATTTTCGGATATTTGAAAAGTTTATTTCTTTCTATTTTTACACGAGTCAAACATGAATCTAGTCTATCATGAAAATGTAACATTAATATGGTTGAGACGCCATCTTACTGGTTACAAGGTAATCTAATACGTGCATAATCCTTACACGATGAGTCTAGCTCGGATGTTCCCTAGTTCGCCGATTTAACGGAATCAAAACGATAAAAACTTGATGTTGCTGGGTTTGCCATCTAACTTGTCACACATTTTCGCAAAGACATGAAAGATATTAAGATACATTTTAATCCCGAACCAAACATGATTTGTGTGCATCAATATAGAAAAATCTTGAGTGACTTCCATTCTCACATAGATAAAATAGCTCATCCTCGATAGAAATCTAGAAGTAGAAACCAAAGAGTTTGTTGATGTCTTTGAAACTCGATCAAGTGTGATAGTCGTCAATGTAATAACCAATTCAAGTTATTTAGCAATGCGATCTTCGAAACGAAATACAAATCATTTGCCATTGCAGATTTACTCATTATGTCAGATGTCCGTGCATCTTTGTTTCTTTCAAGATCACAAATATTTGCATGTTTTGATCATTTCTAAACCTCGGTTGAACTTCTTACCATAGAAATTCCTGGCTCCGCCACTGTCCACATATTTATGGTTCCAACCAAAAGGATAAAAAGGTCATTTTAAAAAAAGCTATCAAGTTCTATTACTTTATAAGCGTTAAGCTAACTTGCGATCGACAATATAATGAAGACAAAACTATTAAGTCTACCGTTCATTTAATGGTGTATATATAAACTAGTAAATCATATACAGTTTACTACACTTTACGCAGTTATTTTCTAAATAAACATTCTAAAAAACGTTTTGCAACATTCAAGTCCGATGAACAGTATTTTGAGTGTCTGTGATGTTATCAAATGAAAATAAGATTCAAAAATGAAGAGTTTGATGAGTTTCACTATTAAAATCCAAAAAATTTCTTTTGTATGATCGATAACATAACCGAACCAAACATGAGAACTCTATATTTTATGTAAATGGTTTACTTGCCTGATATAGTTTTGTTAAACAAAATTGCTTCAAGATGGATAGATCCATCATTCATACACCCGTACGTGTTTCATGGTGGATTCTGGACCCCTTGTAAGAGGTTGATTCTCATTTCCATATCTTGAGAATCGTCATACACTTGTGTTTCATTTTGATCAGCACCTGAATACGGATCCATTATTATACTGCGCTTCTTTGAAAGTTGCGTTTCATTTTCAGCTTCTGGATACGAATCCATTATCATGCGCTTCTTTGAAGGTTGTGTTTCAGTTTCAGCTTCTTCTGAATTCCCTTGCTTCGTTGGAAGTTGTGTTTCAGTTTCCATATCATCAGAATCTGAATTCCCGTGCTTCACTGGAAGTTTTGTTGTTTCATATTCCATATCATCAGAATCAATACGCTCTGCTTTTTCATCCAGATTTTTATCCTGCAAATTGATGGACATGTGCTGGTTTAAAATTTAAGCACAAAATAATACATTAAAATAAATTTCTCATGCGGCAAAGTATATTGAAGGCTAAACTCACGAGCATACTAACAATCTTCTTTTGTGCATCTCTAATATCAGCAAGAGTGGGACCATATATAAAAATGCCTACCAGGAGTGATTCCTCACCGGAAATTTTGCTAGCAATTGCCTGTATGATCAGAATGTTAGTCACATTTGAAAACAGTTGAACACCACACTATCGCCGCCGCCAAACTACCGCGGGCATGCATCTAGTGTTTATAGAATACAAGTAGAGTGTATAACTTTCGAAGGTAAAGTAAAATGAATCTCCAGCATTTTAACCCATACAAAAAGCAAGCAAGAAAACTTACCCAAAAGAGAAATGGGTGGCAAAGCGACCAAAGTGTATGTACTTCTAATTAATGTTAATTACATCAGAATATTAGGTTAATTTTAATTGTTACAAAACAGTTTTTGTAAATGAAATTTAATTTAATGCGACCGGAATATAAAACTGAAGTGGTAGTGACATTATTTAAGATCACTCAGACCTCACAGGTTTTGGGCCATTCGTTGAACCTAAGCCTTGTTTTAACTAGCCTATTACCCAACGGCGCCATCAATCAAGATTGTGAGATGAGAAGCAGTAACAAACCTGTAACGTAGTGTTGGTCTCCTGTTGAACTTCTAAGAGTTCACTCTGTTTAGTTTCCAGCAAATATCGAACCTATATATATCACAAACAGAAACAAAAAATAATTAGAGGATAAATTAAAGTAACAAAATATGTCGACGTAAAAGCCCTTGGTTCAGGTGTATCATATTTCTGCATAAAGTAACGCGTAATTGAAGGGTTACAAACCAACTAACATTATGATTCAACAGCCCATCCAAACCAATTTCAGATTTTAAAGAAACTTCAAATTAAAAAAGTCAAGCCGTACAAACATAAACCAAATTGAGACATCTTGGAGAGCCAAAACTTTTAATTGGTATTTCCTGGAAAATGCACTAGAAATAATCGCAATTGTAGCCCCTGTGGATCTGCTGAGGCAATGTAGCCTACGATTGTCAGGCCCACAAACTTAGCGAACCTATATTTATTAATGGATTATGCGAAATATTATTAAAAAGGAAAAAAAGAAAGAATAATAATAATAACAATAACAATACAAATGAATCAAGGTTAAGAATGGTAAATATATATAGATCACAAAGAAATTAAGAAAAATAAAACTTAATTGGTACGTACATCTTGATCACGGATCAAGTGTTTCTCCTCCGCCAGGTCTGGGTTACGGATAGCTTGCCTATCACCTGTGTGTTGTTGGACAACAAAGGGAAAATAAGAAAAGTGATTTTGCATAGTATAATTAGGGTTTAGTTTGATATAAATAACATGCATGCATGCATTTTAAATTAATTAGTGACTATAATTTAAATCAATAATCAATTAAGAAACCCTAATTAATTAAATCGATTATATAGAAAACACTAACTAAAATTGATATATAACAAAGAAAGAAGAAAATCTTACCAGCATACGCCTCCAACCAACCATCACCGTCCTGCTCCATTATTATTGCCTTGCCTTTCGGGATATGATCGACAGCGAGCAACTTTAATTATAGGTACTTGTAATAATAATAATAATGCTGAATGGTTGCCAACTTCAGTTCGTTTTGGTGGATTGGTCGCATAGGAATCAAACCCTATGGTGTACGTCCAGTATATAATACCACATATAGGATCCTCTTGGTTTGTTACTTTGCAATGGTAGTCTTTCTCCTGATTTTTTAACAACAGTGATCCTTAAAAATTTGTTTTAGTTGCAATAATATTCCATTCTAACGGATCCATTCATTTGTGTCATTAAGTTCCCTGTTTGAGTACTCCGTAGCACTTGAATGGTATTATTCTACACAAACCTAGGGGTGTTTAAGACTATCTATATCCAAACGGACCAAACACTTTATACGAAACCGATTTTCTCTTAAAAGTTACATATTTGTATTTTGGGATTCAAATTCGAATAGTAATTTTTGTAATGTTTCAGTTTTTTTGGATATTAGATTATACCTGGAAAACTTTTTTAGTTAAATTTTAATTAATTTTTATTATTTCAAAAGTATCCGAATTGAAAATGTCAAAAAAAAAATATCGAAAAAAGTTTAGTTTTGGAGGGAGGGGGTATCCAAGTTTTAGCTATATGATATTTTTGAAATAAAAAAAATATAGGAGTATTAAAGTTTAAACAAAAAAAATAGACTTTTTCAATTAGTTAAAATTTTCAAAAGTTATTATCTAAATTGGAATCCC
>JANDBE010000042.1:149593-160828 GCA_024320915.1 Erigeron philadelphicus | reverse complement strand
GTAGTTATAATATTTTTCAATCCATTTATATTACAAGTAATGATCTTCCCATTATTGAACTACTGAAAATAGTTTGAATGTAAGTCAAGTCACCACTGAGTGTTTCTGAGAATGGCTGCCGCCCTACATTCTCTCGTGGAGCCTGAATTTAACTTCTTAATCTCGAGAAGTCTGCCGCCGATTTTTAAAATGCTGTTAACAATTTTTTTTTTATATTTCCTCTCTTCAAACTTGATGCCAAATTTTTTCACTTTTACAACTTCCGGATCATTCACGGTGAGCATCTAACTTTTACTACGCCTGTACACAGAATCCACATCTTGGCTGACTGCTAATACGTCGATCTGTTAGCGTCATTATTGCAGCAAGCCTGAACTGCAAGCTTTTATTTCCTGAAATACGTGAACATAAAAATGTAGGCTACTCCAAGAAAGATTTACGACCTATAGTAACTTTAAAAAATTCAACTCACCTATATGGTTCATCCTTCGTAACACATGACACAACAATTATCGCTCGGCCCTTATAACCAACAACCTCAATTGTCGGATAGGTTTTATTTTCTGGCGTACTATTGACACCTGGTATCGAGCCAGCTGATCGTCCTTCACATTCATAACGAAATCTTTAGATAAAGACTAAACTTTCCTGCTCTATGTACAGCATTACACCGTTAAAACTTTAGCTAAAGAATTACGAAAGACAGGACCGTGATAGACTATTGAAAAAAAATCCTATGTAGAAATGAAATAACAAACACAAAACTAAGAAAAAAATATTCTAGATGCTTAAAAGTTAAAACCCAAAAACTTGACAAGCAATGGTGCATTCTTAACAGCTAGGCAAAACAAAGAAAAATATAAGACTGATTAGTACAAGAAGATGGTTCCTAACTGGACAACTCAACTTTGTACCAAATAAAAATAAAAGTAAAAAAGAAAGAAAGAAAAAACTGACATGGGACTTTAGATGAACATAACAAATAGCAATCACAGGACACACATTACAAAAGGCGCACAAAAAAAAAAAAAAAAAAACATTTGTCTCTTTGACAATGTCTCTTCATATCACAACTAACACAAGCTTTGTCCAACCGTTGTCTTTATAATCATCTTCAGATGAATGTTTACTTCAGAAAATATCCCAACAGAATACTCAAAATACCGATAAGAAGAACATATATGAACGGGATACCGCCACTTGTTTTTTTGCCTTGGCGCCTCAATAACTCCTACACATATAAAAAAATCAAAAGTGGATTAAGATAATGTGTATTTAGCTGACGGCCTCTCTCCTGACTCGTGTGGTTATAAAAGAGTCTAAAATGACAAGAAAAGGGAAAGAAAAGAAAAGAAAAGAGAAGAGAAGAATAGCAACATGTAAAGCTAGTAACTAACGGTGGTACCAGTAACCCATTTATATAGAGCAGAACAACTCAGATTGTATTTTACTGATAACTGGTCATATGGGTAACACAATATAAATTGGCAACAAAACCTGTTAGATAGTGTATTCGAATGATTACATCTTAGTAATCATTTAGTATAAATGAAGTAATATCATTATTTTACTTGATACAGTTTTCCTAATGAAAGTTAATATATTGATTAGTTTATTAAAAAAAATTCAATATACTGCCCCAACAATACGCACAGGTCAGCCCGGGCCAGCTACTGTCGACAAACTTATACTTGCCCATTTGACCCATTACCCACCGCCTCTGATAATATCTCTTTCAATAATAACTATATATATTACTCTAGAACTTCGGTAATCTTCACTGGGCATTTCTTACATGCACATTTACATTGATACTTGAAAGGTTTGTGTCAAAATTGGTGCCACACATTGATATATTGGTACGCATGTCCTATCTATCAACCATCTTATATAATGTGGTGTCAATCACTTCAAAGGTTACCTCAAGTTCAGTTCTATTGTTGAAAGTTTCAAGTTTCAATTACCATACTGTGTTCTATCTTGTTAGAATAAAAGATGTGTCACACCACACGATTGAAGCCAAGTCTTTTTTACTAATTCTGACAGTAATAAACTGAGATATATATGCAGAGATATATTACTGATGTCAGAAGGTTCAAAGCTCGTGCTATAGAAAGAAGAGAGGGATAACTAATTAGGCCTGTGAGTATAGTTAATTAAACAGTACAACCAATAAATAGTTTTGAAGGTAGTAAAGTCCAAGACTGATAAATATTTTTCTTAAGGTTTAACAAGATATTATTTGCACGAAGATAGCTACAAGATATCAAACTGTTGACAACACTTAGCAAGATATGAATCAAGACATGTACCAGTTCTTGCTGAAGCCTTTTAGACTGTTGAATGGCAGAATTCTTCTCATCTGTCAGCTTGGAAATAAGCGCCCTTGCCTGGAAGCACAAGAGGATCAACATGTATAGAAGATTAAAACTTAGAAACAATGAATACAATAAGCATATGACAATCTAACGACTGCATAACATAATTTTTCATTGTAAAACTTCTGCTGTGCGTGTACTTCAATAATTCAAAAGACAAAAAAACGTCTATGTAATCATGACTAGGGTGACGAGTTAATGTCAAGAAATCAGATATGTCTATTGCTTAACTTCAACTTTACAAAGATACTAAAGATGACAAATTTCTTGGTGAAGTGTTGCATCATGACAGTCTAATACATTGTGCTTAAGTTGATAACCTTTAAAGCACGCATATATAATTCGAACATTTTATATACCAAAAGCCCAAAAGATAGTGGCATTATATGTATTGCAAGTGCCATAGACTAAAGCTAAGGCTGGCAAGTTTAAAATTTCGAAATTGCCGTGCTTATGAAGAGAATGATCAATATATGGGATATGAAGAATTTGGATGGAGTTTAGAGTCAAGTTTTTTGTTGTTTGCAGGTGTGGCAGAGTAAAGTCACACTGGCAAACTGGGTAAAGATATTAAGCAAGAAGGTCATATGGCAATGGGACTATGGGAGGTACCAATGTACCATGGATACTTTAGTGTGAAGATATGTAGGTGAAGCTGATAATGTCTTAATTTTGAGTATGTCATTACCTGTGTGTATATATCATGTAGTAAGTCTTAATATAGATGAAATGGTAGAGGTATAGCATTTGGTACCAGTGGCGGATCTAAAAATTTGAATTGGGGTATGCACTTTTCAATAAAAAAAATTTTCTAACGGTAGCATAAAAAACAACATTTTTGTATAATAAAAACAACGGTCAAATTAAGCATGGGACCCGCCCCACTAATTCTACCACTTATCGCTTAAACGACTCACACAAAATTGACGCGCCAAGTGATACGGTCGTGCCCACATGCAGTTCGCTTAACCGACACGCTCGTCGGCTTCAACGGATGCAAGTGTTGGCATAGGTCTAATAACTTATACCAAGTAGTATGTAATCAGATAAAACTTTTATACAGCAAATAGCAACAAATATGTTATAAAACTTGTATATATTGCTATATTCTTAGTCCCCGTTACAGATACTAATAGAAAACGACTAAAAGTAAGAAACAAAGTTACATAACGTATATACCACGTATTCACAATTTCACATATTCCCCTGGTAAAAACATTCTTTAAATTGCAAAAAATAAAACTTTACATAAGCAAAATCAATTTGATCAAATTAATGGAGTTGGTATATGTGAGATATGATTAGAAAGTGAGTCGGTGTGTTAATATGAAATGAGAATCTACAAATTTCATACGGGGTATACACCACATTTTCTCATGGTGTTCATTCTTTGTAGTTGGACTAATATAAATAAAAAAACATTAAAACTTTACGCTTTGGAAATGCATGTGCATACCCTTTGTTGGCTTTACGTCCGCCTCTATTTGATACAAGATAAATATATGGAGTGAGTTTGTACATGATGGGGTTTGTCCATCATTGTTGTTCATTGAATGATGTAAAGTATTCATGATTAATAATATAATGAGATGCTGCCCTCTTTTGGGTTAAAAAAAAAAAAAAGAAGTGCCATAGACTAGTCAACAAATATGACAGAAAGTTTTAGCCGGACTTTGCATAAACTCTTTAAGTAACGTGAAAAATTACCTCCGATGAATTCTCATGAGATTCATTATATACTCTTGGAACCTGCGAAAACACGATTGATGCATTTTACAACAGTTAAATAAAAAGAGTTTAGATGTTTAAAATATAGATTATACTAAAACAAACTTGTAGGAACTCACGCTAGCAGAATCAGTTGTATTTATAGTCCCATTATCTGATATTGATGCCCTTGGAGAGGAGCCCTCCTCTGATCCTTCTCTTACAGGTGATGGTGGTCGCTTGGGAGCAACATAATTAACTTTTAACTTGCATTCCTCCACCTGATTTCCGGATTCCTTGTTAAACTGTTACAAATAGATGTATAAATTTCCATTTGTTGAGTCAAAAGTTTAAAGATAATGCTATCAGCCAAGTATCTACCAACTCTGGAGTAATATCTTTAGGGGATGCTCCAGGACTTGCAACAGCACTCTGAAGCAGAAACTTGTCCTTGCATTGCATGTTGGGAGGAGCCTCCTTTTGAGCTTGCATCGTAACTATTAACATACAAATCCGAGTTACCCACCAAATACGCATGTGTACGAGCACATATATGCACTATTACTGCTTGCATCACAAATAATCAATCCATATACTCATACGTCATTAGCCATATGCTATTTGACCATCAAATTGGGTATTTAAAAGCTTGAAATACAAGTACTAATAAATGGCCATCATGTAAGGACCAACCCTTATCTATCTACAACATTCAAAGAAGAGAGTATGCCCTTGGCAGCTAACTTAATTTAATATGTACAACATTCAAGCAACAGTTATATATTTAAAACACTCAAAAGACAGATTATCCGCTTCCTTAGTTATATCGATATAATGTGATACAACTTTAGCTGCACTTCGTAGAAGTGAAAGCATGGAGCTTAAAGGCAAAAGTTGGACAAAAAGACTGGCATAAGAGACACTTTTACATTCCTTAGTCACTGAAGCATCTCTTCCAAAATCTAACAGCAATTACATTACTTTTTTATCCTAATCAGAAGTTTGGTAAAAGTATGGAATTGCAAAATCTTTTAATTTAGAAGATAAAAAGATATAAATCAAGGCCTTGTATCTATCCGCTATACTCCTTCTATAAAGCCTGGCCTTGATTAAAATGGAGATAGCCCTTAATATACACATGTACAGTTTTGGCCATGAAAACAACTGAATGATAGCTTGTTCTAAAGACGGCAAGAAAAAACATTCTTAATATTGCCAAAATATAACAATAGTCAGATTTTAGATATAGACCAAATCCTAATGTAAGTGACACGTATCAGAACGTTGTGTTTGGGATCATTAAGGATAACAATCAAACAGAAATGGGATTGATAAAGACATACAACAAACACCAAAAGGGGGACTCGAAACATACGTATAACTACTATACAAAGTAAAAGAAAAAGATAAGAACCTATGACATCACAGGTAGAATGAGGCAACACGACTCCAGTGTTAGGCCGAACACAGTACTTTTTCGGATTGGTAGTTTTCACCTGCAATTTCAACAAACAAGAAAAAGCTAAGAACACATAATTGCAAACTTACTAATTCAAAAGTTAATTTGTGATCCCCATTTTCAATAAATTGGTAAATGGTGAGGAACCTATGTTGAGACTACAAGGGGAAAGTCGAGCCTTTAGCGATGTACTCGGGCAAACCGATACTCTCATGCCCGTTTCCTAGACGACATTTTCCGTAATCTATTTACTTAGAGAGGTTTGAACCCAATGATCCTATCCTTAAATAATAAGTTTTTTCTCTTTTGGCTTTTCGTTTAGTAGAAACTTAAAAAATTGCATCACCATGTCAATTTTATGATATAAAATCTAGACAAATAATAATAAGCTTATATATATATATATATATATGAAACATATACATACAGTTTATAATACTATATATACAAATAATATAAAAAATATATATATACCTTAAACGCCACATGATTATCGGTTTTGTTGGTCAATCGCATGGAACAACAGATCTGCTTCTTCAATTCAACTATACATATACATACATCAAAACGACACCGTATCACACACACAGATAAATTAAATAGCAACAGATCTATCTCTATATATATATATATAGAACAAACTATAGATACAGAATTATAAAAAAGAGAAGAGAATGATAAGATATTTATATACACGGAAAATTAAGCTCCTGGGGATCAACGCTAAGAAGCTCTCCGGTACTCATTTTTCAAATTGAAACGGACGCCGGAAAATAACCGGCGGTATATTCCGTTACTGACGTCTGAGAAGCTATGTGTGTGAGAGAGAAAGAGGGAGATCTGGTTGTGGAAAAATGTGTGTGTTTTGTTGTTTTCCTGTTTCTGTGTGTGTGAGAGAGAGAGAGAGAAAGTTACAAAAATGCGTGTGTGTTGTGTTTGGTTGTTTTATTAATCACGCGGCTGCGATTATACCCCGGTTCCAGCGGTTCGGTTCGCATTGTTACGGTTCAAAAGTATTTACTAGTAGATGATTAACAGAAAATGAAGTCTATGCATCCCTGGTTTTTTCCATAAGTCTTGGGTTCGACTCTTAGTAGTGACAAGTTTGTGGGTTTTTTCCCTGAATCACCTGTAACGGCTTATGGTTTACATCTTGTAGTCTAGAGTACGTGCAGGGCTTCACCATTGTACAGTGAGGTGTTCCCTGATGTCGAATACCGACTAACTGTTAAAAAAAAAAAATCATAATAAACTGCTGCACAACTAATTGTAGATTGCAGTTTATACAAATATTGACAACATATCAAAAACAAGAAAGGAGCATATGTATTCACCATCTTAATTAAAATATTCATACTTTAAGACATGCTTCAAACTTAAAAGCCACATCAACGTTCAAACTTCTTCGGTTAGAAGACCACATTCACTGCATCTAAAGTTCATATAATCCGAACTCAAGAGACATTTACACGAAGATACCATGGAAAATTATCCCATCATTTCAATATTTCCTTACAGAGTGAGGTCCAGTTTCAGCAAGGCTTTATAAGAGGCAAGAGTGTGATACTGATTTTGGCAAATTGGTAATTTTTAACTTAATATTTAACCAATAAGAGTGGCATTCCAAAAATCTGCCAAAACTTGCTAAAATTTAACAAATTTGTTGGGTGCAATCGGCAATTCAGTATATCAGTTCAATACTAATTAATAATTAATCTGTAGGGTGCATATGGCACATGCCCAACGTTTATTAGCATCAGCCAAAACTAGCCGATATAACTTGCCAAAACCTGCCGATGTAACTTGCCGATACTAGCCGATTCACATGCTATAGGCTTGCCAAATAGCTGATGCTTGCCGATAAAACTTGCCGACTACACCCTTGCCCCTAAGTGAATCATTCAGCTAGAAACTAATCATATCTGTTAATATTGACAGATGACTACAAAAAAACCTCAACATAATTTATATCAATATCCACAACTTTATACAACTATATATTTACCATCTACAATGTAATAGGTAAGGGAAAAACTCGGAAACAACAGACAATCACACAGCTAAACATGCATCAAGTTCAAAGTGACATCTTTTGTCAAAACATTGCGACTTGAAACAAATCTATAAATTAAAATGATGAGAACATGTTGAAAATTCAAACCCTGCACATTAACAACTCTTTCTACAAACAAGTATAAAGGCCAACATCAAGACTCAGACTCCTGTACAAAATAATTCATTTTCTAACATTTTTTGTTCATCAAACCATCTTCCCATATGCTCAAACACATCTCCAACGGAGGGCAGATAGCACCGCTAAAGGAAAGGTAAATGAGTGATATGGTTTTGTCAATCTCCATAAGACTTTTCTCCGTGATATTAAATGTTTTTTTAAAGGTTTTATTTGTTTTCTCAATGGAATGGACAAGAAAATGAAGCATTGGAGAAAGGAGGGAAAAAAAAAAGAGAAGAGAACCCAAAAGTATGGTTGCTACTAGAAAACCTGAGAAGTAATTCAACCCCCCAATGCATTCTTTACCTTGGACACTTGATCACATAATTCCACAACGCTAATCATTAACAGGGAAGTTGATTATCATTTCCTGCACCAATGCAAAACTTAAGATTAGTATGAGCACAATAGCACATTATGCTTATAATAACATTCCCATATTTATAAGTATCATTTTCATTCTCGAGACTACATCCTAGAAGCTAGAGGTGAAAACTTCAGCCCACTTAGTAACAAATGAGTCAATTTAAGTCATGCTTCATGTTACTCGGTCAAATGGGTAGCATACATAATTTAGTTTTTAGAAGAAAACGAGTAATATGGGCTGAACAGGTGGGAAGTCTCCCAGAGTGTACTTACAAGATACAACCTCCTAAATCACATATTTTAGATTAGATTAACCATTATTTAACATATACATAAAAGCTGGACAAAAGGGTTTTGGGATCCCAAATTATAAGCATATTACTGCCCAGCCTATCCGTTTGACCTGCATAACAGCCCCCACTACGTCAAGTGGAGTCAGTCAAATGCAGTAACTTTTGATGCTAGTGACGAAGGATGACGCTCATATCACAAAACCCTACTGCAGTAACCCTTTATTATTTTTGTTTATATTTGTTTAATTGCATACCAGAAAGAATATTAAGCCGATTAAATACCAGCAAATGTCATAAATGAAACTTAAACCAACCTGATCACACACAGGACATGTATCACTTCTCTCCATCCATTCAAGAATGCATGACAAGTGAAAATGATGTTCGCATTTTGTGATTATTTTTGGGTTGTCTTCGTCATATTCTGCAAAATGAGAAAGTAATGCGCTTATGCTTATATAGCTTCAAGGAAGCAGAGTGATGATACACACCCTCCACGAGAGTTCTACGTAACTTTCTTCTCAATTACCCTTTTCTTGGAATTTATATTGTTGGGTTAATTGCACAAAAACACAGCTTTAACCTGATTTCATTTGTTACCTTGCATAGAATACTGTTATTACCTTCAAGACATGTGGGGCACTCTTCAGGAGGTAAAATAGGTCCACTGGGCTTCTTGAGTTCACCAGACTTCTCGATCTCAGATTCTGTTTCTTTCGTTTCAACAAGTTCAATGTTGGTAATCTCTTTGCAATCGGATTCCTTTGCTTCTTTAGTGACAGTTTCACCACTGCCATTAACACTTATTTCTCCAACAGACACGGCATTATTTGTTGGAACAGGTAGTTCTTGTTTATTTCCAGAAGGTTCTCGATTGTTCAATGGACTCCGAGGAGGTCCAGCACTCACATCATATGGTATAGGTGCAGGAGGAGGCCTGTAGGTATCCGGTATAGACGTTTCAAGATTTGTATCAACTAAAAGGCCTGTTGAAAGGACAGAAGCTGCACCACTGTTTGACGATAGGGGTTGGCGCTCCTCTGATGCTATTGGATACTGCAGAGTGAATCATGTCGAAGTAAATATAAATTCATCGTTAAATAAAGTACAAATAGAACTGAAGACAACATAAAACTAAAACTCTAATATCTCCATCCCACAAAATTTTGGAATGTCATAGCTAAAATGATGTTGGGACATCCTAAGAAATTTCTTCTGTTATGACCGTAGAAGAAGATCATCATCATGTAGCAGCAGACTTGTCAAAGAAGGTCAGATTGTCGACAATGTTGAGAGTATTTTTCCTGAAAGAAATATATTACAATCTACTGATATAATTCTAATTTGCTAACTGTGAGATGCATTATACATCCAATCATTGACAGAATTCAGTCTTCTAAGTATATGAATAGTTACCATACATGTAGATTATCAAGGAAGCAAAGTAATTGAATAAACTTTTTTGTGTTAAGGCCTTTAACAAGAATAGCTGATATAAAAGGATAATTTTGCCAAGGTCTCAAGATGATTCTCAATTCTTGTTTTATGCTAACAAATCATGTATAGCTCAAATTATAGGAAATAACTAAAAAGAAACTGCAGTCACTGGCATTTACAAGATGTGAATAGGGGCAAGTACCGAGAGAAACAAAAGACATCATAGAGATTAGAGACGGCAACACAGATATGTATAACAACTTAGAGGGAGCAAAGTATACCGAGGATAGCAAACAACAGATGATAATTTATGTGGAATTATATGTTCATATCATCTTCTGCTTATAAACGATGTTTGGTAGTGTTTACTAAAGTATTTGGATACAACGAGTTACAGAAGATGTGTATATTGCTATAACAAAATGTATCATGGGAAGTCTTATGGTCAACAAAAAAAGTTAGAGTATAAAAGATTGTACTGAGCACTGACATGATAGAATCGGGGTGAGCTGTTGAGTTCTACTCCTTTTGAAGAAAAGCAGCAGCAGCAACCTCCCATCTTTATATCCTTAATAATCTTTATCCAACTGAACCAGCAGATAATGGCCTCATTGTTTTCTGTATTCTAACAAAAGTGAAGCCACCTCTCAACTGAAATATAAAAACTGTTGATATGTCACAAGAAAGTCAAAGATGTCTGCAAAGCAACAAAAAATTGCGCAATCGTCAAACAAATATTTCTTAAAGCAGTAAGCCATTTGTTATTATTATACCCTTCTATGTATATTATAGTTCTCAAAAGATAAATATAGAGTGTGATCATGGTTTTGAACCACCTAATTGATATACAAAGCTAATATGCAGAGCAACAAAAGTGGCAATGAATTGTATAATAGACATCATATACAACGCATTTCTCTATCATTCCATAACTCATTAGGTTGTATGTATTTCTATACAAAAGGTATGCAATTTGCTATCATAAACTAAGAATTACCAAATGGTGCACCAAAGTAATTAAAGGAGCAAGCTGACAAATACATACAATTATCTTATTATGTCCAAAACCAAACCTTAAATCTCCGAACAATTCAATCAACAAGCTAATTTCATAACTAAATATAAACATTCAGCTAAATGAACAACAAAGACAGAGCCAAACCCTCGAGTTGCACAAACAATAACGCTAAGACAATCCAAACACACCCGGATATATTATAACTTTAATCCAACACCAAAAACTACAATCATCAAAACTATGTCTTAGCTAAATTCTAAAAAAGTTCAACTAACCAATCCTATCGTTTTAGGAATTTTACTTTTCTACGGAGGTCGTTGTGGGCCTCCGTCTTTTTCCTTGAG
>JANDBE010000042.1:71683-83686 GCA_024320915.1 Erigeron philadelphicus | reverse complement strand
AACCCAACCCAACCCAACCCAAACTCCTATAAATAAACCTCATCATCTATTTCACTAATGGCATCAGCAGCAGCTGCAATCATTAAAATCGCAGCCCATTCTTCCTCTTCCTTCGCTCTATTCACTCCATCTTCCATCTTA
This sequence comes from Erigeron philadelphicus, assembly GCA_024320915.1. Lineage (NCBI taxonomy): Eukaryota > Viridiplantae > Streptophyta > Magnoliopsida > Asterales > Asteraceae > Erigeron > Erigeron philadelphicus. The sequence goes on along the minus strand of JANDBE010000042.1, from coordinate 83,545 downwards.
TTAAGATCCACTTGCTTTTCAATAACAAAAACAAAAACATATCAAAACAATTTATTGTCTTGTGGTTTTTTAAGAAACAAAAGAATGGCTCATGTTATTTCTAAGGCCACTCTTGGCCTCACTCTTCCTGCCCAGATTGATCACCCAAAGGTCCTTACTTTTTCTTGTTTTTCATCATTTTCTTGATTATTTTCACATGGGGTTTGTTAATTTTAGATAATTGATTAGTTTCTTGTGATGCCCATAAACCAAGTTGTGAAAAAATCTGATCTTTATTGTATTATGTTGTGATTTAGTTATGTAAAGATTAATTTATTTACTGCTTATGTATATGAAAAAAAAAGTTATCACCTTTTTTTTTTGCTTATGTATATGAAAATTGAGCTATATTTGTTTTGTTGTGAATGGTTAATAAATTTATTACCTTGAGTTACACAGTTCCATAAAGAATCAACTTATGATTTGAGAATTAAACCTAGTTACTATTCTGATTATCTTTTTTGTTGTTAAGTTAGTTATAAGTTTTTTGTTATTATTTCTAAGATAACGAAGTGACTATGTGGCCGAAGTTTAGAAATCCGATCGGTTTCTTTCCATGCTCTTTGTTAATAAGAACTTACCCCATGTCTTATTGGAATATATATATTTTTCGGTGGAATGGAAACCATAAACTTGTGTTTTTTATATATACATAATAACGAAATCTTTTTATCCTAACTAAATGCTTATAGTTGTCAAAGTTATATGATTTGCTATCTGATATTAAGGTTCCATTTCATTAACGAGGAAAATGTTGTTAAGTTCCATAAGTGATTATTTCTTAATCTGTGTCATGTTCTAAGTATACTCAGATTACTTGTTGTAGAATCACATTAAAGAAATGAGTTTGTCGATTATTATCAAGACTAAAACTTCTTTTTTTTTATCATTAAAGATCTCTTTCTCCGCAAAAGAAACTGATTTGGTAGAATGGAAAGGAGATATACTAGCAGTTGGTGTCACAGAAAAAGACATGGAAAAAGACAAGAACTCAAAATTCCAAAACCCAATCTTAAAGAAACTAGATTCACAATTAGGTGGATTATTGTCCGAAGTATCTGTTGAGGAAGATTTCACTGGAAAGAGTGGACAGTCAACTGTTATTAGGCTCGCAGGTGTTGGGTCCAAACGGGTCAGCTTGATTGGGCTTGGAAAGGGCTCCACGGGCTCATCAACTGTAGCTTACCACAGTCTTGGTGAATCTGTTGCATCAGTTGCAAAGGCTTCACATGCTAATAATGTTGCCATTGCGCTTGCTTCTTTAGAAGGCTTAACTAATGAATCAAAACTCGCTATTGCTTCAGCACTAGCAAAAGGTTAGTTTTACCATCTTTTTTTTTTGGTTAAAAGTTGTAGGGGTGCACTGTGCATGGCGTGGGTTGGGTTGGGCAACGGATCAAATGGGTCTTATTGGCCCGTCAACGTTTTTGTATCGATATTTATAACTAATAGATGTACGCTCATAATTTATTTTGCTGCCCCTTGCATTATATCTTACGAAAATTATTTATTACATCTTTAATCACAGTCATCAGATAATCAGTTTCAAATCAAATTTCCAAACACTTGTTTTTTATTACAAAAGTTTTACCATTAAAGTTGTAAATCCATTGAGTTTTGTGTTTAAAGTGATTGGGAGGCTGTAAGCATTTGAACCACTTTGGGCAAGCCTCAACCATTTGAACCTTTCTCGTTCTTAGCCAAGTTTATTCAATATTACTTGTTTGACCCGTAGGAGATGTAGTGTATCCTGAAATAACCCGTTTCCAGATAAATGAATCTTCCACCTCTTTTATTGATGTTCTACAGCAGGGATTATAACCTGTAACAAGAATGTTTGGCTCTTATAATGTAATAGGTACGCTGCTGGGTACATACGAAGATACCAGATTCAAATCTGAGTCCAAGAAGTCAGCTTTGAAGTCTGTAGAACTTCTTGGTCTTGGAACTGGACCTGAGCTGGAAAAGAAACTCAAGTACACTGAAGACGTTTGCTCAGGAGTAATTTTGGCAAAAGAGCTTGTAAATGCACCTGCTAATGTGCTCACTCCTGGTTAGTCATCCATATTTCCCACTTATCATCTGTTTTATTCTTTTAATAACAATAAGTATGCTTAGTCATTACGAATAATATTGAATGTGTTTATGTTTATGCCTCAGAGGTACTAGCCGCAGAGGCTGAAAAGATTGCTGCTACATATAGTGATGTTTTGACAGCAAAGATTTTGGATACAGAGCAATGCAAAGAATTAAAAATGGGTTCTTACCTTGGTGTTGCTGCTGCTTCTACAAACCCCCCCAAGTTTATCCATTTATGTTATAAACCTCCTAGTGGATCTGTCAAAACCAAGCTGGCTTTGGTGGGAAAGGGATTGACTTTTGATAGGTAACAAATTCTTTTTGTGTGCAAATGGTGGTATATTAAAAGCACCATCATATACTCATGAATGAGTATATTTGAGTTAAGCTATCTCAATGTCCTAAATCAAATATTTTTTTGTTTTCAGCGGTGGCTACAACATTAAGACAGGACCTGGTTGTTCAATAGAGATGATGAAAGTTGATATGGGAGGCTCATCAGCAGTTTTAGGTGCTGCAAAAGCCCTCGGTCAAATTAAACCACCCGGAGTAGAGGTGAGATGATAATGCTTCCAATTCAAGCTAAATTTTTACACTCACAAATTCAAAGTATGTTTGTTTTAATGCTCTTTAGTTCTACAATTGATATGTTGTTTGTTTTGCCATTTACAGGTCCATTTTATAGTGGCAGCTTGTGAGAACATGATAAGTGGAACGGGTATGAGACCTGGAGACATATTAACTGCCTCAAATGGAAAGACAATCGAGGTACATTTGCATATTCTGGTATATCTTTAGTATGTCGGTTCTGATAAAAAAAAAATGTGTGCTAAGTAAAGGACATAAGCAGACATGTACTTGGGGTGGGTGGGGGACATTTAGTCATGGCATTAATCATAAAGGTAGGCATGCGTTGAATTTTTAATAAATTGATACAAGTATTAACCAAAGATAAGTGCTAACACACCTAAAAACATTATTGGATATTTTCATGGAGAACCTGTATATATTGATTACGTGTTTTTTTAATTTAGGTTAACAACACTGATGCTGAAGGCAGACTTACACTTGCTGATGCTTTGGTGTATGCATGTAACCAAGGTGTAGACAAGGTAACTTTTCTTGTTCAGCAACAATTCAAGCTGTTTTTCTCATTAAAATCTAACTTGGTTTCTTTTCTTACATCAAAGTCATTGCTTTTTTCTATGGATATACTTTTACACCTATGTATGACCTGGATAATCATGAAGGCCACACCAGGTTGTTGCTTCTCATGTAAACTAGTGTCTCATGACTGTCATTCATAATTGGTGTTTTGTTCAGATTGTTGATTTGGCAACATTAACTGGAGCCTGCATAGTTGCTCTTGGTCCCTCAGTTGCAGGTATATGACAAATTTGATACGAACCTGTGGGTGTCTTTTCTCATACTATCTTGACAAAAAATGAAACTACCGGTAAAGTGCTCAATGATGATATTGTTTATCAAATCACAGTTAAAGCATTCATTCTCTACAACACTTTTTAGAATGGTCGTTTTTGGACATTGTGGTAAATGATTGAAAATGGAATCAAACTTTGTTTCATTCAGGATTCTAAACATACCTAATAGAAAATGGAATTCTGAACATACTCAAAAGGACTTTTGACACATTAACAGGGAGATGTTCCACCGTTTCATGTTTGTTTTTACCAGGAAATGGAAATTTCTTATATTCTTTAACTTTTTGTTTTAAAAATAAAACAGGCATCTTCACACCCAGTGATGAATTGTCAAAGGAGGTGGTTGCCGCCTCGGAAGTCGCCGGAGAAAAACTTTGGAGGATGCCTATGGAGGAGAGTTATTGGGAGCAAATGAAATCTGGAGTAGCAGATATGGTTAACACTGGTGGTCGTCAGGGTGGTTCTATTACTGCAGCTCTTTTCTTGAAGCAGGTATCTTGTTCACTCATGCCATGAAAGCTACAGAAATCCCCGTATTCAGTGCTCATCAAAATTATAATTCTTATAAGCGCTATTTGCATATTGTTATAAAATTACGATCACTAAGAGTTAATTTATTCTAGTACTCTGGTGAACATTCCATACGGCTACATTATGTGAAACCCATATAGTTCTATTCTGATCATCATCAAGAGAAATATATATATACATCGATCCTGGTCTTGAAAGATTTATCATCTTCTGTCAAATTTCTGCATACCTAATATCAACTTCTTTGGATTGTTTGTAAAGTATAATGAAGTATTTGATATATGACTAGTTTCCAAAACTGTTTTACATTGCAGTTTGTTGATGAGAAAGTACAATGGTTGCATATCGACATGGCTGGTCCTGTTTGGAGTGACAAGAAGAAGGCAGCAACTGGATTTGCTATCTCGACTTTGGTGGAATGGGTCGTGTCCAACTCTTCATCTTAAAGCCTTTGATATCTTAGTATTGCCTCAAGGTACAAATTAGAATCCCCTCAAGTTGATTCAACTTGAGAATCATGACCCTTGATTCTAATCTAAGGGTTTAGATTCCTCCAACTTGAGTAGTCAAGTTGGAGGAACTTGAGGGATCTTAATCCTTTAGGTACAAGGAAAGGAATATTGAAATGCATGTGAACTATGAGTTTTATGAATAAAAGGCTTCCTTGATTGAATATAGAATTCTTTGTGATTTGATATCTCAATTGTGAAAAACTTCACAAATTCGGAAGTAGATTGTAATGCTTTTGAGGGAACGCAACAAAGACCGTTGCTAGGTCTGGCCTTGTATTCCTATTTAAATTAAGTTTTTTGGTTTATCATTTCGGTTATTGGTTTTGCTGTGAGGGTGATCCTCGAAACCTAAGCCATGCCCTATGGAAGTGGTTTGGTTTTGGATTAGGCCAGTCAAAAGAGGGGTCCTAATCAGTTCAATTATAATCGGCTTCAAATCAAAGACTTACAAGGGGTTATGACCATAACTCTGCTTTTACTTCGACCAATCATGATCAAATTTTCAAAATGTTGGCGGGACTTTTGTTCTTGCTATAGAGAAATCATCCTTGCAATAGAAGAAGACATTTTCTTATTCCGAAATAATGTATAAAAGTAGGAACAGTACGAATTATAAGTTATGGGACTTACAGAAAGGAGCAGTCGTCCACCTCTGGTTGTCATCCTTCGTCCACTTAAACAGATAAATTTTGGTGCCATCATGCTTTTGATCACCATTCCATGCATCTACATTAAGCTTGATGTTGTTGACCATCCTTACTGCATGAAACCCATCACCTAAATCCTTGCTCTGTGTCCAAAGAACGGACTCATCAAGCTTATCTGGATTGTATTCAACCAACTGAACCTACAGAAACATTGACCAACAAATAGACGATTTACTAAATATAAGTGTTCATAATTCCAAAAAAAATTAAACTGATACGTGTTCCTGCTACGAATGAAAATCCATAGAAGTCATGGAGACAGTTTATGTAGTTGATCATTTAGACAGATAGATCACGGATGATCTTCATGCCGCTGTTTTTGTCATATTGTTTTCATTAAAATCAATTTGATTTCGATCATATCAATTGCATAAGCATGTTTCTCCTGATGGAGCTCCTCTCTTTTATGTTTTCGAAGACAAGTATTAATGCATACATGGAACTAAATAACCATTTAGAATGTCCACCATGGAACTAGAACCCACAACCCTGGGTCACCTCGAATACAAACTTAGGTTGCATTTAGTTGCATAAGTTTTTATGTATATATGTTGTCATAAACTTGGTTGGAAAACTGAAAATTGATCTACTGTATTATTTTTCATGAATATTATTTTGACATAGGTGCTTTACGAGCAGGGGTGATCATGGGCTCAACCCGGCCCGACCCATGACCCGAAAAATACAAAATATGTGGACCGAGGACCGGCCCATGTTTCATTGGGTCGGTCCGGTCCGGGTTGGCATGCGGGCTCGGTTTTTTTTGCTGGCCAACCCGTGACCCGGGGAACAACAATATATTTCATGGTTTTTAACTGTTTATATGATTCTCGTAATCATGGTTTACCTACAACACAAGACATATATCTCATTATGGTTCTCATTTTGGTTATGCTACCATACCCTTATTCTTAGGATCACCAATCATAAATGTCAAGTTTAGTATAATAAAGCTCAAAAATACAACTAAAAGGGAAAGTTTCAAAACTTTATTACTTGTATGGGCAGTAAATGGTCCATGACTCTTGAAACTTTTGCATACTTGCTTATGACTTAAAAAGTCCTATACCACTTGTGTTTTTTTGTTCAGGAACATTATAACTACATTCAATTTAATAAGTTTATATTTCATAACTACATGTCGAAGGAAGCAAATAGTTACATTGTGATATCATCATTGATCTTTTGCAGTTGAAAGTATATATTCTGATATATAAGTAATAAAACAGCAGAAAAATGTATATATATAATGATATACATTATGATATATATAATATATATCATATAAGAATTATGACAGTATTATGTTATATTTATCGATACATATATAATATATAAAATACTAGTAAAAAATATTATCTTATATTTATAATATATATTTACGCGAGTCTATAAGAGTCCTAATATAACAATTTAATGACAATGTTGTACGGGTTGTTGGGTTCTCGGTTTTAGTCTAAATGACTAACTGACGTTACAAACCCTATCACGTGACTTGCACATGATGGATATTTTCGTCTTTTACTTTTCACAATTCATATATGTATCTGCAATTAGCATCAATCCATCCTTTTCTCCTTTATAAACAACTCCATTTATTAGTACACAACAATCTATATCTCTCACAAAAACATTTATAGATCTTTAACTTTATATCATATTATATATATAAGAACTCAATATATACATCCAATTATCTATTCATATTCCTGCTTCTTTTATGTTTGTGTAGTAGATTATCCTTGAAGAAACCACTTTGAAAGAAAATAAGACAAGATTTTGGAGTGATTTTGATTTGATGACGATAAGCTTGAAATTCGATTAAAAAGGTTATGTGTTGACAAATGTAATACGAGAATGTATCTAGAAAGAGCCGTTGAGATTTTTCTCAGGCTTCTTTCTAGATCTGAGATCTAGTTCTCCCCTTCTCTTTTGGCTTTGCTTCGGTTAGCCGTCGAGACTATTTTTTCAAGGGTAATACCCTAGGCCGGAGGTCCTTAGGAAGCAACCTCTTTACCATTGGGTAAGGGTAAGGCTGTCTACGTCATACCTCCCTCAAACCCCGGCACTCGCCGGGATTGAGTACCGTTGTTGTTGTTGTTGTTGTTGTACTCCCAAATTGTTGATGCTAGAGATATACGAGTAATTAATTTTTCTTATAATTTTTAACAAATTCAGTGATTGATTGATTGTAGTTGTAGTAACTGTAGATATTCTCTCCCCTTATAAAACCTTGGCCAAATTGTTGTCTGTGTTTTTCACCCAAGACTGTTTACTTAATGATGCAATTAGTACAATTTTCCGAAAGTAAGATACTGATCGACTATAGATGATCATGACCAAATATATCTTTGATCATAATTGTATCCGGTTTTCTCAATGGTATAGTGAGCATGTAAAGTTTTTTCTTTTCTGAAAGACTGCATACAAAAAGTATAGTATAAGTATAATAATTTGTTTGTTTTTGTATACCAGTTTACAACAAAACCCCCAAATTGTTACACGTATAATAATTTTCTCTGTTAACAAATTGATTGATTGTAGCAGGAGGAAAAGGAAATCCAAGGATTCGGGTGAACTAGAAGCTAAAGCGTCTCACTTTGACAAAAAGTAATAATCCTTATCTTTGTTTGTTTGTTTTTGTATTTTAGTTTATAATAACACCCCTGATTTGTTCCTAGTTTAACAAATTGATTGATTGTTGCAGGAAGACAAAATCCACACGGGGTTGTTCACCCAAGGATTCGGGTGAACTAATAGCTAAACCGGCTCAGTTTGACAAAAGGTAATTACTTCTCTCTTTGTCTGTTTGTTTATGTATTTCAGACTACAATAACACTCCCAAAATTGTTCCTGGTATAAATTTTCTATCATTGACAAATTGGTTGATTGTAGCAGGAAGGAAGAATCCATACTGAAAGCTAAAGCGGCTCAGTTTGACAAAAAGTAATAATTTTTCTTTTTCCCAAACTTTTCGTATAAATTTTCTATCATTAACAAATTGGTTGATTGTAGTAGGAAGGAAAAATCCATACGGGGTTGACCCAAGGATTTGGATGAACTGAGGTGGTTCTTTGGAGTAGGGTTACCATCGAGTCGAGCTTTTTTCGAGTAACTCGAGCTCGAATCGATTGAGTCGAGCTATTATTGAGTTCGAGCCCGAGCCCTAAAATCAAGCTCGAAATAATTATCAAGGCTCGAGTTTTACATAGCTCGACTCGAATACTTATCGAGCTTTCAATATATTATGTATTTATTGTATATATAATACTTGAATAGTCAAGTCCGAGCTTTTCGAGCAATTAGAGTTTCGAACTGAGCTTGAGCAATACTTAATGACATAACAAGCCAAACGCGGGCCTTTTTCGAGCTTTCAAGCCGAGCTCGAGCCATATTTTAACTATAACGAAAGCTTGAGCTTGCATGTTGAAAGCTCGTCGAGCTATCGAGCTCGGATCGGCTCGATAACACCCCTACTTTGGAGTACTGGGTTGGGTGGGACTACAAAGTATAGGAGTAACACTAGACTAATGGCTACGCATAGGATTAGAGTGAAACGTGGACTTTGACGTGAAAGCTTCTAAATAGTTGACTCGTCTTTTTGTTGTTGTTGCTGTTGTGTTAGTTTCTCTTGTATAATACTTTCTAAATACGTCTATCTGACATTGAATTTTGTTCATAACATTAGCCAGTCAGCTTTCAAATTAATCATGGATGAAGAAAAGACTCGTATCAACATTGTGGTCATTGGACACTATAATTCTGGGAAGTCAACCACCACAGGTCACTTGCTCTACAAGCTCGGTGAAATAGACAAGTTAGTGATTGAAAGGTATGAGAAAGAGGCTGCTGAGATGGACAAAAGCTCATTCAAATATGCTTGGGTGTTGGACAAGCTCAAGGAAGAGCGTAAACGTGGGATCACTATTGACATTTCTTTGTCGAAGTTTGAGACAACTCGCTATATATGCACTGTCACTGATGCCCCTGGGCATCGTGACTATATTAAGAACATGATCACTGGAACCTCCCCGGCTGACTGCGCGATTCTCATTATTGACGCTACCTTTCCTGCTTATGAATATGGAATGACCCTTGGACAGACTCGTGATCACACTTTGCTTGCATTTACACTTGGTGTTAAGCAAATGATTTGCTGCTGCAACAAGGTACTATTTTTTCTCTTCTTTCCTTTTATGCATCTGAAGATAGTTGTAGCTTTATTCATTATTGATATTTGGCTTCGTTATTTGCTGTTTTACAGATGGATGCTACTTCACCCAAATACTCGCAATCTAGGTTCCATTATATTGTCAAACAAATGACTCCTTTCTTTTGGAAAGTTGGATATAACTCTGATAACATCTCGTTTGTCCCAATTTCTGGTTTTGAGGGCGAGAACATGACCGAGAGGTCACCTAACCTTCAGTGGTACACGGGTCCAACTCTACTTGAAGCCATTAACCAGATCGATGAGCCAAAAAGACCATCTGACAAGCCTCTCCGCCTTCCCGTACTTGATGTCTATAAGATTGGTGGGATTGGAACTGTGCCAGTGGGACGTGTTGCAACTGGTGTGATCAAGCCAGGTATGGAGGTCACCTTTGGCCCAATTGATTTGAGAACTGAAGTCAAATGTGTACAGTCGCACAACAAAGAACTGCCTGAGGCGTTGCCAGGAGACTTTGTTGGTTTTAATGTTAAGAATGTTGCTGCTAAGGATCTTAAGCGTGGGTATGTTGCTTCAAACTCTAAGGATGACCCTGCAAAGTGTGCTGCTAGTTTTACATCTCATGTAATCGTCATGAACCACCCTGGTGAAATTAAAAAAGGGTATTCACCATTGCTATGTTGCCATACTTCTCACACTGCTGTTAAGTTTGCTGAATTGTTGACCACGATTGACCGGAGGACTTTTCAGGAGCTTGAGGCGGAACCCAACTTCTTAAAAAATGTGACGCTGGAATGGTGAAGATGGTTCCAATAAAGCCGCTGGTGGTTGAGACTTTCTCCGAGTATCCTCCATTGGGTCGGTTTGTTGTAAGGGACGTGAGGCAGACTGTTGCTGTGGGCGTGATCAAGAGCGTGGAGAAGAGGGATGCAACTGGGTGAATGGTCATATGAATAACTTGAAACTTAGTTTTAAGGAGTTTTTAACTATTTTCTTCTGATGTTTAGTACTTCTTGGTTGGTCTTGTGGGCATGGTACGATGGTGGTTCTGATATTCTTTCAGGACCATACTTGGGTGCTTGATAGGCGGTGGCATTGTTTTTGGTACCTTAATGTTTATATTAGGTATGACAACTATTGACAAGTTAATGTCTAGGTCTTTTGTTTCCTTCACCACATGAGTCTGTGTTCTTTGTGAAACGTTTACAGCCTTTGTGGTATACTACATATTTTGGCATTTTCATCAATAGGCTGATTCTTTTCCAAATCTTTATACAAATTCAAAGCATCGCAAATTCATATTCAGAAATACCATATTTATCATATGCTGTATATACAAATCTTGATCACGTTACACCCAAGTAGTACTCCCCTTTTTCCATTCCAAGGTAGTTTCCTGAATTTGCAATTTTTTATCTTAAAGTTTCTTTCTGTTTTGGAAATCCCAACAAGTTTTTGGATTGTTTTCAAGATTGATCTTTTTTTTTTGAAGATCATTATATATTAGAAATCCAAATTTTATTATATTGTAGGCATATATTTATATCTATCTGTTGATTTTATATCATTTTCTTTATATCATTTTACCGCCCGGGTACTTTCACTTGTTTAAACTAATGGATAAAAGAGATGGATAATTTAGATAGATCAAGTTCTTTTTTGAAAAAATGAGAGGAGGTAAATGCTTTATAAGGTAGTAAGTATAGATATGGATATAGATATAGATTATCTTACTATCCTTTGGTTAAATACATAGCTTCAAACAGTAAAAAATAAACTAACTAAAGAGTTTGAATAACATAAGGGGAGTTATGATATGCAAACAGCTTCTGTTAGCTATACTGTGTATAAATACAAGTAACAGAGCGTATATAGTGATATAATAAGCTATAACAAAATGATGAAAGCAAATGACAGCTAAAATTACCATCACAAAGATAATTTCTCACACAATACCTTCTAACTGTTCTATCAAATAGGAATCGGATTTTCTGATCACTGCAGTCTGCATCACATCCAATGATCCAAACACCCAATAATATATGAAGTCAGTATACAATGATATAAATTCGAAAAGACACAGGTAAATTAGACGATTTTTGCAGTAAATTTACACAGTGATTGTCATCTTTTTCTAAGAAGTTGCATAATGTCGCTAAAAGCTTGTACCTATTAAAGCTTATTGTCGGACTTTATATACATTACCAAATGGTACTAGGGTATTTAAATGAATTAAAGTTTAAACCTTTCAGTAATCAGCATCAACCCGAAACAGCTCCGGCTTCACTAGAACTCAATGACTCATTTTTATGAAGGTGAGCGGTGAAACCTGCATACCATGCAACCCTCATGACCTGCACCCCAAGAACAAGCACCCACCA
>JANDBE010000042.1:43466-55143 GCA_024320915.1 Erigeron philadelphicus | reverse complement strand
AATTACCTTAAAAGCTGGTTAAATACTTAAAAATAGTACTAGAAATATAAAGTTTTATAAAAATTATGGGGTTGTCATGGCCATCCGTGACCACCACATAGCTCCTCCACTGGTTACTTGAATTTTATATTTAGTGGTACCGTATCGTAGTACAATAGTAATGGCGACATTTGGTATAAAAGTTAAATGCCTACGATAGAACAAAAAAAAGAACATAACTTGCCTTATGACGAATAATGAAATCTTCTTCTTGCTCCATGAAAAATGCATTAAACTTTTCAATTTCATTGTTGAGAAGGTAAACAAACTCAGCTTCGGATTTTCCATACTCCAATGACGAAGAAATCAACCTCACGAGCTTCTTCAAGTCCTTGTAATTCAAGTACATATCGCGCCACCCGGGCAACGTTTCTTGAACATGTTGTTTTAGTCTCTTGCCAAATTTCATGTTTTGGTCTAACAAAACCTTAAAACTAAAATCTGGGTATTGTTAAAAGGGCTCAAAATCTAAAATACCCACATGAAAAAGATCAATATTTGTAATGAAAAATGTTAAAATTTGTGAGAATTTAATAACAAGGGCTAGAATATTTGAAGAGCATATGCTTGGCGTGAATGAAGTGGCAGTTAGAAAAAAGGTACGAATTGAGTAGTCTTTGATGCAAGAGAATTCTAAATTCTTGGCATATTCCATTGGTAATACTCATGCTTTATAGGCCAAAACCAAGTAATATCTCACTTATTTTGACAATAAAATAACACACATTGATAGGACTTTTTGTCTTAATTTTTCTTTTAATATTACTTGATGTATGTTTACCATGAACTTAATTCAATATAGTTCAAATTCCGATTCAATATACTTAATGTTAACCAAAATACACTTAGAACAAAAGTAAGAATATAAAAGTGTCTAGCAAAATTATATCATTGTGATTTTATTTTTTCAAATTGATACAACTTTTATTATAAACTTATGAAAATTTAACCTTTTGGGTTGTGCTCACAAACACTAAGTTTGTAACTTTTTGTTAATAACAGAGTATATATCATCACACGTTTCTTAAAATCCTCTCTATCAAAATATTAGTTCTTCAAAATAGTATTCCACTATAGTTTCAAGATGTTATATGTATCTACATATGAGATTGGATGGTGTTTTTAATGACATCACCAACTCGTATTAGCTTTTTATTTCATTTTGTGCTTTCTAATAATCAAGACAATTTTAGGCATATTCCATTGGTAATATTCATGCTTGACACCCAATAAACCAAGTGACATCTCTTTCGTCTAGTGATAAAATAATACATTAATAAGAGTTAATGTCCTATCTTTTTCGTTTAATGGTATGTTAACCATACTCTGAATTAAAAATTTCAAATTTCGATTCTAATAGGATATGTACCATTTATTTTGTATACTTTAGTAAAAGTGACGGCATGGTTAAGGAGACAGGCAGATGATGAAAGTGGGTCTTGTGATGGTGCGAGTAAGTTTAGATGAGCTGTTGCTGTCTCTTTAGCTTAACGCCTGGATTGATGGAAACCAAAAATCCTACGAATCTCCGAAAGGATCTCCAATGCCAAAGCAAAATTCCAGGAAATGCCACGTGAAAAATTGTATCAATTATTATATATATAAGATAATAAGATAATAATAATATAATATAATGTTGTTTATATAAGTTTCTATATATAAAGAAAAATGTAAACGGATAGAAACTCTATGGTCCCATGTACCGTTTGATACTCAGAGCACATACCGCATAAAACTTATGCCCGGTGATTCATCATTCTCACACATGCATCATGCATCACAAGATATAGTTTTTCCAGTTGTATTTAACAAAATTTAAACATGTGACTTGCAGTCAATATACACAAAGTTTGAAATGCTTTAAAACAAACATTCAGACACCTATGAAGCCAAATTCCTAACAACCAAAAAAATTCTAAAAATACATGTTCTAGAGTTCAGTTAATGTAATCTTCTTATAACCATTCATACTAACTACCACTTCGCTTTCAAGAGGCAGGCTATCTCCTAATCAAATACAAATTGACGAAAAATAGTAGATCAAAATCACCTAATTCTTATTTATAAAGTTTACATACTTAGGAAAATTATATAGCTACTGAAGGGTCAATGAGTAGGAGCAGGCCAAATAAGTTACCACGAGTCCACGACTATAGTTTCATGTAGCCTGCAAGGCAGGGAGACAACAAACTTTACCATCACGACGGTAGAAATGCATATCGCATTGATACATATATAAGTTAAGAACTGCAACTCGTTAAATAGAGCCAATCAAGTGACATGGAAATGACACTGGAAGCATTGTGAGGGGTGGGATAGATCCTCGTGAAGAATCAATCTATGAACCATCGCCAACCCCATACATGTGTGTGGTGTCCCTATCTCCTGCCACTCAATTTGGTGAAGCAAAATACATCAAGCAGTATAGCTCCCAAAGGGACCACGGAGGCGCACCTAAGGTGGAAAAGCGACCGAGTCCAACAACTGTTTGCAATGAACGGCAGCATAAAAGAGGGGTCAGGTGGGTTGGGTCCAAATTAAAACAGGTAACCTAGTTTTTCAATTAACATGATTCAGATGTATCCATTTCTCTGTTTGTTATTTTTTTCTACCCTGTTTGACCCGGTCCAGATGAAAACATAGCCTAAATCAGACCTATTAATAAGTAAACACAAAATTGTGTACCTTAGCATATGTGTTCCAACCCTGAAGACAGCAGGTCCAGAAAAGGATTTAGTTGAAAGTTACTGAAACTCTGCAACTATAACCTCCTAATCCACTGGAGTGAAATGCAATGGTAGAAATGGTAAGAATCCCGATCCATCCTTGATCCTGAAGCAGCCTTCGTAGATGATTCCCAAGGACCAGTAAACCAATATTTTCATCAGGAAAGGATACTAGTACGGTCAACATGGCTATTGACATCCTCATTGGTGAAAAACTTCAGCCTAGAAGACCTCTAGATGTCAACTGATGAAACTATGTGTTTCCACGTATGACATATATGAAGGTTCAGATGATAAAATCATCTATGAAGGAGCAATACTGGGAATAATTAGGGGGAGTAGCTTCAATGATATCGATCCATTAGTCGAATCACATTTATCAAGTTGATCCTCCAAAGTAGTATAAGCATCTGCAAACGCCTTTATACATTGATGTATTCTAAAGCAATTTCTCCCAACATTATTTGCAGGAAACAAAGGATCATCTATATAAATCGGATCTATACTATACCCTCTCTCTCGATTTATATACACACCACTACCCTGAACCGAAATCCGCATCTGGCGTGGATCAAAGACATTCCCAAAAAAGTAGAAAAAATCCATTAAAAGACATCCGAAGTTTTGATTAATCGGTTTCCCATAATGATGTTCATGTTGCAGAAAACGTGTTATCAACAAAATTAAACAATAGGAACTCAGACCACCGGAATAAGATTGGTCAAGACTACGATCAGCTAAAAACTGTTTTAACACTAAAGCGAGAGGGGTAGATGCAGGAAATTGTTCAGTGAGCTCCTTAACGAGTTCTGTAGTTTGTAATCCAGTGTGTGATGGGGCTTTAAAACTAATGTCAATCCGAATTGTTTGCACACTGGTATCGTTTTGTGAACAGTTTTCTTGGTCAACAGAAACAACAATATCTGAAGGAACTTCCACAATGAGCATGATAATGGGTATAGCGGTATTTTCAACAATTTTTAAAGAATCGTTCTTTACCCATTCTTGATTAGCTAGATATCGAGCAGCATGTTGAAGACAAGTTTCTTTGATTCCATTCCGCCCTTCCAAGATTCCTGCTTCTTTTATAGGTTCCAAGTTTCGAACAGGAGGAAGGCAAACCACAAGATCAACATCACTTGTTGGAAGGGATAAGCCGGTTGCATTTGAACCGAAAATGTTTGTTCGGGACCGTGGCCATAATACCTGAAGAGAGCGTGTGACCCTTTTTACCGCCCAGTTGATATACGGTTTTCTACTCAAGTTAACCCCAGCCACCTGTTTACAAAACGAGTCAATTTCATCGTTTAGTAAACTGTGCATGACGGGAAGAGATGCTAGCCGAGTAGAACAATCATGCAATTCACGTGATTGAAGAGGGATCGCCAAATCAGGATGTTCCTGATCACGCGTTAGCTGTGATATAGCAATGAGACGATCCTGCAACAACGCTCCAGGTAAATTTTGAGTCAACTGACGAGCTGAAAGACTTTTTTTTCTCCATGAAGGCCAAACGACTTCACTACCATCAACTCTAACACATGCCTCCTCAAAACTAATCCCATCATGAAACCAACCTTTGACGCCCCAATGCCGAGGACTCGAGCTACCCGATCGAACAGTGGGAAAGGCTCGTTGTTTTCTGGAATCGGGAACAGGTGGAACACAAAGCACAACAGGTGATGGTGGTCTCTTAATTCGAGGTTCTTCCCGTCTGCTAGGAGGAACGCATGGGCTTCTGTGTTCATAATTACGTTTGAATTCCCGTGACCGATCCCGTGAGATACTGGGAATTATAATAGGTCGTAAAATGGGATACGGGAATAAATCTCCAGTCTTTGCTTCGATATCACCTGGGAAAGTTGCTAAAGAGCCAGGAATGGTCTCATCGGATAAGTCAGTCATTTTACCAGCTACCTCACTGGGTATAACATAGCCAAGTGGATCAAAAGGCGTGCAAAATGATGCGGCGGACGGTGATGTCAGCCCATTTGTACTATACGAGGATGAAAACGCGACCATGTCATCAACGGTTTGGTTCATATCTGCTTCCCGCAAAGCCCATGAGCTGTCATCTGAGCTAAGAGATGGTGGGCGAGAAAAGGTGGCACCAGCCACAGGGTGATCAGAAGAGTCCCAATACATCACACCGCCACCAAAATACTGACTATAATCCATTCCTGGAACTGCAAAATCGTCTTCACCAACCCAATGATTATCATGTGTACAAAGCCCAACTGTGTGTACAAAGCCCGACTGATGAAAATGATTTTGCCAGTTGTGACCAACATCTAGATGTAATCTATCTGTAGTGGCGGGGAGGTGTGGGTTTACAAATGATAATTGGGGTGATGCACCAGGCCACTCGTATGGTGGGTTTCCCGCAAAGCTCACGGGTCCAACATCATGAACAACTACCGGATTTTGTTCTTTGTTTTCCTTGCTAAAAACTAAAGAGTGTGTATCCACTTCCTTTATATGCTCAGGGTCGATAGAGTCCATATGTTGACTTTCAATGTTATGACCAGTTTCAACCATCGGAAAGGTATCAGGTGACACATCATTAACTTCTACTAGATTTTCAACTATGCTTATACCATTGGAAACTATTTTGTTGTCAAACATATCGGATACCAATTTGTGATCATCAGTTGACAAACTGAATTTTGCAGAAGCAGTATGGGAATCGATATTTTTTACTTGATTGCTTATGCCATCCTTTTTATGTTTCTTTCTTGCTCTCTTACTCTTCTTTGAGGTTCTTTGCACTGTTCCATTGATGATACCATCGTCATGTTCCTGATAACATTCAATGAGTTATAGATCATTCATCATCATAAAGCATAGAATCTGTATTTTACATAAATTGACAAAGTACAACCATTTCGGCTGGTGTCGACGGAGCATCACATTTGAGATCGTTTATTTGAGTATTCAACGTATCTCCCTCAATCTGAAATATTCCGTGCAAAATCAGATGACAGGTCAATTCAGATTGGAACAAAGAAAAGTAGAAGATGGGTGGGTCATGTAGGTTGGGTGATGGGTCGTGCTGACTCGAAACACATTTTGCCATTTCATAATGGTTTGTGTTCAATGCTATTACAAGAACATATTACAGAGATAAACTTTATCTTGGACAAAACAATTTCAGGAGGATTTATGCATAAAACATACACTTTAGGCGACTTTTAACCCACTCCCATCTGACACGCACGAGATTAAAATAGCCCAATTTATTGACTCATCTCAAAAGTAAAAAACTCAAAATTGCAACCTTCACAATATAATGCAAAAACGGTTTATAAAGGATATTTCAATATAAAGAGAAGACTAAACTATATGACTAAGAAAAGTTCACCTTGGCTGGCTTGTCTGAAGTGGAATTACTGTCAAGTGATTTTTGAATGGGAATCGGGTTTTTTACATCACGTGACTTCCCCTTCTTACCAGAAACAGATTTGGATTTGGATTTTGGTTTCTTTACTGACTTGGTTGAACTTAGATCTTCAAGAAGTTCAAGTTTGGTGAAATCAAGAGAAACAACCATGAGTAAACCCCGCAATCTCCTTAATAAGCGATCAGAAATAGTACTAAGAGACCCCAGTGAGCTAAAGAAAAGTGACTCCTCGTCAAATTGGCCATGCTCAAATGCTAGTAACGTTGATGAAATCTCACAAACAACTAAAAGACGATTCAAACTATGGGCTATTGAAGATAAATTATTAGGCGGGGGAATAAAGAGAGTCGACCCTGATTCTATATGTTTCCCTTTAAGAATATTGATGCTCGCTTGGTGCGACCTAGGATCGTTGTATCTCAAGGGTCGTCTATCTCTCCCACTAGTGGTATGCAACTCGTCCTCCATACCAATGCTTCTTCCATACAAGATGTCATGAGTCTGAATTTGCAAAATTTATATCATTCTTTTTCAAAGTATAACAGGAATACCATAAAATCATAATAGGCAAACTATGGTACATTCAGAATCTATAGTACAACATATACACATCAGATATCCCTTCGGAAGAGTTTGGGTATGCATTTTCAAAATAATAGGGCCTGTAGGTATATTACATACATTCACCTTGATATTCAATTTCTTAAGATTAACTTTACTTAAAAGCCCACATTTGAGCATGTTGATCCGACTAGTCAGAAGTAAAAAATTACAATCAGTTAACCTAAAAACTTGTTAGCTATTATTGCTACTTCAAATCACAGTAATCAGTTCAAATGCAGCCTAGAAAATTATGGGCAACCTAAACTTCACGTAAACTAACCCAAATTAATTCACATAGCACATAAT
The DNA here is from genome assembly GCA_024320915.1 of Erigeron philadelphicus. NCBI lineage: Eukaryota > Viridiplantae > Streptophyta > Magnoliopsida > Asterales > Asteraceae > Erigeron > Erigeron philadelphicus. Next base: position 48,069 of record JANDBE010000042.1, on the reverse strand, counting down.
TCAGCATTAATGCATTAATTTTTCCATGATGAGCAGATTAATAAAGATATTATATACATACGCAAAAAAGTTAATAGCAATAAATAGGTTAGCAAAAGAAGTACCAAAGCTCTCGCGGCTTTTCCCAAAACTCCCCTAAAAACATTTCTTTTTGTTACATCATCCAACTTCATCCACCAATCCACACACCCTTTCTTTCTCCAAAACACATTTTGCGCCACACCCGCGTTTGCACAAACAGACTTCTCTTTTGACTTCACTCCTCTCTTCTTCCCGATATTCGAATGCAACCAAGCCAACCTCAAAGCCAACTCCAACTTATTCGCAACAAACGCCTCGACACTATAATAGCCTTTTGCTTTCAACCAATTCAATTCAACCCAATCCAATGATCCCATCACCAACACACTCTCTTCCCCTCTCAAAAACTCCCCATTCGAAATATCATCCATCGTCTCAACAAATCTATCCACATTTTCAATAAACCCTTTACTAACCGTAACCGAATCCAAACAACAGCATAAAGCTTCAACCTTTTCACCTTCTTTTGAATCAAACAACCTCAAAGATTCCCTAACAGCCATCTGGGTCACCGAATTTTCGTGCTTTCTTAACAATAACCCTCCAGATTTCCGGTAACAGAAACTGGGTATGTTCGGGTTTGACGACGGAATATCAGGAAGTATAATAAACAAACCACACCCATTATTTTTGACTTTCAATTGCAATTGAATCAATAATTGTGTAAAAGACTTATCAACAATTGTTAAATAAGATTGCCTTTGATCAACTGTGAGTGATTTAAACCATTTTAAAATTGAGGATCTAGGGTTTGGATTGGGGTTTGATAAAGGTGTTGAATTTGGTAATTGGGAATTGTAAAGTGAAATATGTGAAGTTAAAGAATCAATTATTTGTCTTTTTGATTCCATTTGTTTTAGTGTGTATGTGAAAATTGGGAATTTGGAGAAAATTAGGGCTTTGTTTTTGGGAGAGAAATTTTAGGAGCAGATTTGTATATGAGAAATTTATTTGAATGTTTTTGGGAGGAAAAGGGAAAGAATCATTTTTGCAGGAGTTGACAAAAAAGGGAATTGTTTTCCAACTTTGATATGATGATTTTGATATCTTAGTTTGATGGATTTTACTAATTAATCCCTAGATATAGTGTTTAAGTGAACAAAGTCTTTTTGTCCATGTTGCAACTTACATAGAGATTATATTTGGGTTATTTTTTATTATTGCTATAAACGGACTATTATTTGGTTTTTAAAGCTGCTTTTAGTGTAGTTTACATGTTATATTTGGTGCTTTTAAGAAATTGTTTTGTTAATGTATAGAAATTGTTTGTTGTGGTTTTCTTATTATATGCCTTTTTTAGGAAAAAAATTTTAGCCCCGGACACTTAAAATTTTTGAATCTGCCACTAAATACTGACTAGTTGAGCAAGCCATATAAAGTTACAAATCTCTTTGAAACTTTATAAAGTGTAAACAAAAAGTTTGGATAACAAATATAAGAAAACATTTTGTGAAGGGACTAAACTTGTAGTATCTTTCTTTTAGTAGTCATTTTTATATCAATACAGACTAAAATTAAATAGAATTTAGCTACTTGGATCAAAATAAACAATAAACAATCTATAAAGATTAAAAGAGTTGAAAAATTATCATTTTACCCTTAATGAATTAATTTATACAATCATCCCATTATTATCTTATAAAAGCTATATTCACTACATTTTAAATCAAATATCATTATAATACATACACCACTTGACGTATTTGTCGTTACCAACGGTCGTCAACAATATCACTATCCGTTGATGTCACTACATCAATGTCACTGTTATCGCCGCCATATTACACACCATGCTCGTATTACTATCATGTATACTTCTTACTTTATGGAAAGTAATCAATAACAAGTACTATCTCAAAAATTTGTTTATGTGCTTATTTTAATACTCGTAGAATTCTTTTTAAAATAATCCGTTTACTTTTTTCAACTAAATACCCCTTTACTGCTCTTTAATACGTTTTGATAGGAAAGAAACATCTAAAAATCCAAAAATAATGGTAACCGGAAATAGCCGGTCACTTATTACTCACACACTAATTGTGGTGGTGGTTGTTAGAACTTTGGACCACAACCTGTTGAAACTATACTGAAAAAAAAACACACACACAATTCACACACACAGTATTGACCTCCAACCAATTATCTTCTTCTTTTTCTCTCAGCATTATCATAATTCTAGAGAGAGAAAGTGTTAAAGAAGTGCAAATTTCATGTGAATTTGAACTGAATTTGATGTCTCAAGGCTGAATTTATGATTCAGGAAGCTACTTGATGTGATTCTAAAGGTGTACGGACGGAAATTAAGGTCACTTTTAAGGTTTTTGTGGTTAATTAAGTGTTTCGGAATCTATTTTATGTCAATTTTATGAGAATTATTAGTTTATAAAGCTGTTTTGATGTAATTTGAAGTGAAATTGTGGTTAAAGGTTTGAATTCTAGGGTTTTGTGGTGAATTTAGGGTCTCGGAACGTTCCGGAAGCTATTTGATGCAGTTTTTACTGAAATTGAGCTGATCTGTGGTAATTTTTAGGGTTTTGTGGTGAATTGATAGTTTATGAAGCTATTTAATGTTAATTTTGAGTGAAATTGAGTTGATCTGTGGTGATTTTTAGGGTTTCGGAAGCAATTTGATGAAGTTTATACTAAAAATTTGTTGATCTGTGGTGAGTTTTAGGGTTTTGTGGTGAATTAGTAGTTTCGGAAAGTATTCGATGTTAGTTTTGTTCATTTGATGCTTCTTTTGAGCTGATCTGTGGTGAATTTCAGGGTTTTTGTGAGAACTGGTAGTTTTGGAAAGTATATGATTTTGAATTGAAGGTTGAACTATATATTTTTTGGCTGGAAATATGTGATTACAGATATAGATATAGAGATCTGTGATGAGAGTTTGATTATTTTAGTGAAATGGCATCTTCAGAAGTTTCAAGCAAAAGTACAAATAATAATAATACTAGTAGTAATATGAGGGTAGGAGATTTAGATGTGTTTTCGTTGTCTAATTTTAGCGATAAAAACGACACTGTTGGTGATTCTATACCTGCTTCGGCTGTTTCCGGTGCCGGAAAAGGTACTTACGTAGATTTTCAGTTAGAGAATTTTTTTTGTTTTGCTTTTGTTTTTTTGGTTCTATGTTAAATTTCTAAAATGTTTTGTTTAAAGGTGATGCAGATATCGCTCTTTACAAGGAACTATGGCGAGCATGTGCTGGTCCGCTTGTTACGGTTCCTCAGGAAAACGAGCTAGTGTTTTACTTTCCACAAGGACACATTGAACAGGTTTAGATTTGTGTTAATATATGTATGTAGGAGTGTACGCATTTTGTTAATAGTTTGTGTACATACATAATGTTGATGCGCTGTTTATTACTCTGTTGGTGATTTGAAGGAGTGGTTGTGGTTTTGGTTTTTTGTTTATAGGTCGAGGCATCGACTAATCAAGTAGCAGAACAGCAGATGCCGATTTATAACCTTCCATCAAAGATTCTTTGCCGTGTTATGAATGTGCAGTTGAAGGTAAATTCATTAATGATAACTGGATTTTCATATTTGTTTTAGAGGATTTTACTTGGGGATGATATGGATTGTTAATAGTTTTTATCGTGTTGGGTTTGTAGGCTGAACTAGAGACAGATGAGGTCTATGCTCAAATTACTTTGATGCCGGAGCCTGATGTGAGTTTGCCCTCGCTTGAATATCTGTTGTTGTCATTGATAGCCTATTTACAGATGTTTATTTTATGACAGCAAGATGAAAATGCGGTTAAGAAGGAGCCGGCACCGCCAGCCGCATCTCGGTTCCACGTGCATTCATTTTGCAAGACCTTGACTGCTTCTGATACGAGTACTCATGGTGGATTTTCTGTTCTGAGGCGCCATGCTGATGAATGTCTTCCTCCACTGGTTAGTAGCTTACCCTGTAAAGATCTTAAAATCGATCACATTATGTTGCTGGAGTTTTGTTACTTAGGCCTTTTGTTGTCATCTGGGTGTTCAGGACATGTCAAGGCAACCTCCAACGCAAGAGTTAATAGCCAAGGATTTGCATGGAAATGAATGGCGTTTCAGGCACATATTTCGCGGTAATTGTCATTTAGATGTTCACTTTTTAATGATCAACTTTATGTAGACTTTTTTTTGTGCGAGTGTGCGACTGTATTTATCATATTTATGATAATGCTAAATTGAACAAAGAAGTTACTGCATGATCAAAGAATGTTAGAAAGTCATACCAATGCCGGTTTCTGTGCAAAGAATGAAAACAGTGAAACCTTTATTTGGCAACCAACTGGGTTAGATCAACCGGTTAAAGCCCTTGCCTCTGGAAACAGAGATCAAGGGTTCGATCCTCATGCCCTGCAAGGTTGGAGGTCCTTTTCTACCTTTGGTAATGGTAGAACCTGGAAGGCAGCCGTACTACCTTTGGTAGGCGTAAGGCTGTCTACATCTCAACCTCCCCCATACACCGACGAAGACGGTATTGGACCCTGTAAAACGGCATTGGGAGTTCCTTTTTTTACTTTGAGT
>JANDBE010000041.1:42056364-42070950 GCA_024320915.1 Erigeron philadelphicus | reverse complement strand
GGAATTTCATAGCAAAGGTCTATGCGCTTGACAGATTATTATTTCACTTCATACGTACATTGTGAATGGTCATTGGTAATACTTACTTTTCTATGAAGATAGAACGCTTGGATTCTTCTTTCACTCAAGAGTAGTACATTGTGGATGGTTATTTTCCATGGACCTCTTATAGTTTACCAATTCCAGTATTGATGTGGGTCCAAGTGTTGTAGAAAAGGCTATAATGTATTTAAAGGCTTAAGATAGACCTACTACATTTGCATCACTAAAATTGACATAACTTTTGCTATAGGGCTCCGTTTTTTAGCGTATGACCAGTCAAAACTACCGTTGGAACGAGGAGTACGTTCTTACAAACGGCCTATGGGTCCGCCTTTGGGCCCAAAATGCCATTTTCAATGAATTATCAGCCTTTTAATATGTTTTTTGGGTTTTTTTGGACTTGTTCTGTCATAACTTTCGGCCCACTTGCTCTTTTAAGCCCATTCGAATTTCGCACTGCTTGATATGTCATTGTAAACCTAGGGAGATGGCAGCTTTTATCAATACATATAAAATTAATTTTTTCCCTATTGTAATGTGTGATTAGTGTGAAATTGACCCTAATTCGTGATTCTTTTGAATCAACGAATATTATAAGAATTGTTCCTGGATTTATTTGTGAATCAACAGGCAGTGTTGTAAATCTCGGTTATCTCGGCCGATATATTGCTTGTCGGTTTTTGGCCGAGATGATACCAAAAAGCGATATTTACAACTTTGTCAACAGGTTTAATTATTATCTAGGTTTCCGTCTGCATCTAAAACTTTTGCGCAACTAGTGTATTTTGGAATTTTGACCATTACACATCTACCGAGTTTGGTTTTTCTAGTTCCCTCTCGTACTTGAGATGCTATCTTGATTAAGGGGACATGGTTAGTGAATTATCATCACTTTTATATAAAAAGTGTAACTCATATAATGGTGCATGAAATTTGTGGTATTGCTTAGGTAGTTAATTCTTTGCATTTGCACCTTGCCCTGATACTCTTTCTACATTTCATGGAGATTCAGCATCTTTTAAATATGCGTATTGCTGTGGTTGGTTTAGGGGTATTTTGGTGCTTGCTTTAGTGCCAACCTACAAGTTAATAATCAAACAATACTATATATATTTTTTTAACTATCATTTTCCTTCCCTCAGTTTTGATGCTGTGAGATCTCTAATCACTTCATGTACTTCTAATTCTCTTGCCACATTACCTTACCTTGTATAAAGGTTACTTATTTTCAATCTGTTTTAAAATGGTTGATGTTCATGTCAGACATACACAGGAAGTATCCTAATTGCTGTTAATCCATTCACAAAGCTTCCCCATCTTTATAATGTGCACATGATGGAACAATATAAGGGAGCTCCATTTGGTGAGCTTAGTCCTCATGTATTTGCTGTGGCAGATGCATCTTACAGGTTCCTCAAGTCTTGTGTACTCTTTGATGCTTTTTAATCATCAATACTTGAGGGGAATCTGATATATTGGCTTCTTTTTTATTTTACGTGCACATATGCAGAGCAATGATGTGTGATGGAAAAAGCCAGTCAATATTGGTTAGTGGAGAAAGTGGAGCCGGAAAAACCGAGTCAACAAAATTGATTATGCAATATCTTACTTATGTTGGTGGTCGTGCTGCCAGTGATGATAGAACGGTTGAACAACAGGTTCTTGAAGTAAGTTCCGTTGATCCTATCTTCATTGATTGTAAAGTTTTGATGGTTGTTGTGCTCTTTGTATAACGCTGGATGTTCACTTCTTATCTGTAGGTTTGGGTTGGTCGTTTATAATAAAATGGTCTGTGTAAAATGTAGCATATGTTTTTCTATCAATTCACCTATTTTTTTTAATATAAGTATAAGATACGGTCTGTTCTTGTTTCAGGGATGAACTAATACTACATAGAAAAAACATTGTGTTGGTTCATTACGCAGTCACATTAATCTGACTTGGTATATTTTTCCTTGAACAGTCAAACCCCCTTTTGGAGGCATTTGGAAATGCACGAACTGTTAGAAATGACAACTCAAGGTTTGCCATAGATTTCGTATATCTTTTTTAGTTACATCTTCTCTTGTTCGTTACCATGATGCTATTCTTTTTGTGTTTCCTACAATCAAGCTTTACAAAGCATGGTTATCAGGTGTCACAACATATGCCATTCCACTTTGTTTCTTATGTTTAGCCAATTAGTTTGTTTGGAATGACCTTTTGCGATTTCGTTGAAGTATGCCAATCCACTTTGTTTCTTATGTGATGGTGATATGTATCAGATAGATAAACAGCAAAAACTCAACAAATACTAGCAATTAACACGAACACAGCCAACAAGACAGCTGTTACAATTTTATTGATAATTTGTGTATAGCTCCGGTAGCTCCCTATTCTGGATTAATGCCCCAGTAGCCCTAGTTCCTAAGAACAATTGGTAAAAGACTCCACACTAAACACGGTGGCCTAATGGCCTTACTTAAGCACGCTAACATGTCACCCTAACTTGTACCCAAAGTAATTACCAATTATAATTAAATAAGTATTGTAACTTGACACTTAACCACCCTAGACTTTCTTTACTTTCTTTCTGCTTCCTGATACGTATCAGATGGATAACTTGTTCTATAAAGTTTTTAGTTGTAGTTAAGATATAGCTTAAATCTGGACTCAGTTCTTTGATAAGATGCACATGCTAGTAAAATTATGCTCTATATTCCAACCTACGTTTAGTTCCTTGTAGAATATCTATACATTTATGCTATTGTATGAAGCGTTTACCCCTCTCCTCAATCTAAAATTAAGGAGGTGAGTTGTGAGCCTTGGTATGTATCTAGCAATCCTTTATCAGAACTTTTTTTACCCACTTTTTTTACCCAGTCAGACAAACTCACACTAAGTTGATGCAAACACACCATACCCTATATTACCACGGCCTTTTTAAAATCTATATCGCCATCAGTCAGAAATCTATCCGAACCATGACTACCCTACCATCACTGCTCGCTGTCATTTGGCGCTGCCACATTGCTCAGATACATAGCTGGTATATATATATATATATATATGATGTATGGGTTTTTTTAGTTTATTAAAATGTCCACAAAATGGAATTTCTTGTATGTGAGTTTTCTAAATTTAATATATTCTTTAGGACTTGAATAGATTTGGCTTCAAAATTTTGACTTGGGACTTTGGGAGTACGGGATTCCTAGTAATAATAGTGGTGCAAATGCTTAGAAATGGATGTTTTTGGTGTTTAATGTATGATTTTATCTATATTTTAGAATTCTTTTGGACTTCAATGAATTTCATTTCAGTATTTTGAGTCGAGCTTTTAAAAGAAATTACAGTAGTTAGAGACTAGGAGCAAGCATTGTTGCTTTTGTTTTTGGTTTGGTATTTTTTATAGTTTATTCTATATACAATTTATGATGAAAAAATGAATGTGAAATGTCCAAGATCCAAGGTTGTCTTGCCTTATAGACTTGCTACGATTGTTTGCACATTCATTTTTATTGAAGGAAAACAGCATCTAGATTCTACCAGATTATTTGATAGATCGTACCAGATTATGCCATTTAGCAGTAAAAGAATCGAAATATAAGCTTGTTACAGTTGAATAACATCGGTTATGCAGTTCGTGATGTTAATATACATTGATACTATTTGGAGAATCCAGTAACGAGTGTGGAATATTGTAGCACTGGTACTCGTTAGAAAATTGGCAATTTTTTTAAATGATATTGCAAGAGTTGTTATAATGTTGCTTTGCATTGCAGTCGTTTTGGGAAGTTCGTCGAGATTCAGTTTGATGCAAATGGTAGAATTTCCGGTGCTGCAGTTAGGACTTATCTACTTGAGCGATCTCGTGTAGTTCAGATTACTGATCCCGAAAGAAACTACCACTGCTTCTATCAGTTGTGTGCATCTGGAAGAGTACTCTCTCTTCTTTCAGTCTCTTCAATGATATGCACAAATTTGTACGCAATGCACAAGCATATTTACAAAAAATAGTGATAACAATTTTCATACATGTTTTTTTGGTATAACCTCCAAAATATCAGGAAGCATGTGATTCTAAACCTCAATTACCAATGCCTTAAAATGCATATATTTGATTTATTTTTCTCGTTTTCAAGTTTAAATGCACGTAGCTCAGTTGGATAGTCTGTTGTTTCCAGGATGCAGAAAGCTACGAACTAGGTCATCCAAGCAACTTCCATTACTTAAATCAAAGCAAGGTATATGAGTTGGAGGGCGTGAGCAGTGCAGAGGAATATGTGAAGACCAGAAGGGCTATGGATATTGTTGGAATAAATAATGACGAGCAGGTCTCTACATTTCTACAAGCATCTTATTCACTGTTTGTTTGTATTAGGTTTTAACTTTTTTTTTTGGCATGCTCGTCGAGTATTTGCTGCTTTTTCTCTTACCAGTTTTTTATATTGTTAGGAAGCCATATTTCGTACTTTGGCTGCCATTCTTCATTTGGGGAACATAGAATTTTCTCCTGGCAAAGAGCATGATTCATCGGGGGTGAAGGATGAGAAATCTAAGTTTCACCTACATACTGCTGCTAGACTTTTTATGTGGGTGTTTTAGTTTATACTTTTGGCATTTCTCTCTCCTAATATGTAGTTCATTACCACTATTTTAGCTTCGACGTTTATCCGTGTTTGCAGGCATCAGAAGTTATTTATAATTTATTGGCTTTTCTTTCAGGTGTGACGTAAAACATTTGCTGGCAACTCTGTGTACACGTTCCATTCAAACTCGTGAAGGGGTCATAATCAAAGCTCTTGAATGCGATGCTGCTGTGGCGAGTCGTGATGCTTTAGCAAAAACTGTTTATGCTCGACTGTTTGATTGGTCTGGTGACATTTGCATCAAAATTTGCTCCATTTTCTTTTCATTGCTTTTCTGTTTAGTTGACCTTTTTCTTTAATCTTGTTTAAGGCTTGTTGAAAAGATCAATAAGTCTGTAGGGCAAGACCATAAATCTCGAATGCAAATTGGAGTTCTTGATATATATGGATTTGAATGCTTTCAGCATAATAGGTCAGGTTACTATCTTTCTAGTTATGCATTAATTTATGAAGTCTGACAACTAGGACCTGATTTATAATTCATCTGTAGATTGTTTAATAAGCTACTACAGGGCAATTTGTTTAGCTTTCTTTTGAGGGGTTTGTATAGTGTTTTTCTATCACAAGATCTCATAAAATGATTATTAACTTCTTCTTGATTACAGTTTTGAGCAGTTTTGCATCAATTTTGCCAATGAAAAGCTTCAACAACATTTCAATGAGGTGAGCTGATGCATAATACAGAGTATTGTTTTTGTGTTCGATTGCTATATATAGGAAATTATGAAGTAAGATGAGGGACTCTTATGATGAAATGTTTTATTGTATGATGGATGGGAAGTTAGGGTTCCCCTTCTATATGGTTTTCTTTGGTTGTCATATACTCAGTAGCTAAGAAGCTTTTCTAGCATATCATCTACTCTGGATTTATTTCCCATATGTAATCTTTGCCTTTGTAATTGCAGCATGTATTTAAGATGGAGCAGGAGGAATACCGGAAAGAAGCAATTACTTGGAGCTACATTGAGTTCATAGATAATCAAGATGTTTTAGATCTCATTGAAAAGGTTATCTCTTATTTCGATATCATTGTTTTCTATGCTGTCTCTTGGATGCTTATGGTTCCAAGACAAAACCGCCCCCTATATGATAGTTGAAAGTTAATTTATAAATTATTAAGTGGTTCTCTCATCCTTCTAAGTGAATTTGCCTTACTTAGCTAATTATGTTAGCATGGAATAATAGATCATTTGCCGCTTCATTAGGATGGTGAATGAATCTTTGTTAGGTGGTCATTACTTTAATGAAGCTACTGTTTACTTTAGCTTGTTTTGAAATGGCAACCTATCTGCTTGAAATATTTCAACATTGTCATATACGTTATTAATGTAATAAAATAGTTCCAATTTTGAGATGGATACAATCATGCATGCCACACTTTATTGGTTTTTTGAGTGGTAGTTATGTCAGTGGCTGATTGTATGCTCCATTTCTCTTTTACTCTGCTCTCTGAGACTACGAGCTTGCTATAAATATCTCAACGATGACCGATGGTCCAGGACTGTAAATGACTTAGTATGCATGTAGTTTGCCTATAACTGGTCCATATTATTTTACGAGATAGAATATTTGTGTCTCTTTTTGAATCATATGCAGGGACTGTTCTCTTCAAAAAAATTTGGAGACAATATTTTATTTATTTATGTAGAGATGCCTAGGATTATCTACTACTTAAGTCACGAGACTTTTCGTTGTGTGTCATACTTCTATTCGTTTTATATGCGTTGTCGATTGATCTTGATTATCTATTCTTCCTAATCATCATGCTCTTTGATATTGCAGAAGCCTATAGGTGTAATTGCTCTACTGGATGAAGCTTGGTACAAAATGATCTATGGGATTTTTATTTGTGGACAGTCATCTGCTTGTTGGTTTTTTCATAGCATGTTCTTATGTTGAATTTTCATGTTATTGCAGCATGTTTCCCAAGTCAACACATGAAACATTTGCAAACAAGCTTTTCCAGAATTTGCGTGCCCACCCCAGGTTAGGCAAGGCGAAGTTCTCTGAGACAGATTTTACCATTTCTCACTATGCTGGCAAGGCAAGTCATAGACTAAAGAATGCTGTGATAGAGAATGTAGCTGTTAGTAACGTAGGATACATTATAATATTATTCTGGTCTCTTTAAACGCAGGTCAATTATCAAACGGATTCCTTCTTGGAAAAAAATCGTGATTATGTTGTCATTGATCACTGTAACTTGATGTCTTCATCAAAGTGTACTTTTATTGCTGCTCTTTTCCCAGCATTGCCAGAAGAATCTTCGAGATCATCATACAAATTTTCTTCTGTGGCATCTAGATTTAAGGTTTGTTAATATCAATTGCTAAGGCTTTTCGAATAATTTTTTTTTTAATGCTAAGTCCACTTTGGCAAATTTCAGTTACATGTATTTGTGTTGCTGACTTTCTGCACTAGTTAATCTGTCAAAGTAGATGCAAAAGCATATGCAATAATGTGAATACTGTCTGGGATACAGTGGTTAATGAAAACTATGACTTGTTGACATATTAAACATAAAGTGCCAAGTGCCTAACCTCATCATGTCAAAGTTCAGTTATATGAATGTGTTGTTGCATTAGTTAAGTTGTGAAAGTAGATGCAATAATGTATGCTAATACTGTCTGGGATCCGGTGTATTTATGTGCCTAATCTCATAATGCCAGAATGCATCAGATTTGAGTACCATGTTCATAAATATAAAAATTTATATTACGTATTATCTATTTAAGGATGTATGTATAAAAAAAGTTATATAATTTAAAATATGCATAGAGATATTTACTAAATAATATTGTAAGGGTTTGAAAATATAATAAATTATGTAATGTTATAATGATGTCAAAATTTTATTTAATTTAGAAGTAAATAACTTTAAAAAAAGATTTTGGAGTTGTTGTAAAGAAATCACTACGAATAGACTGAATCTAATTTATATTAGATTTAAACACAGTTTACAACTCGGTAACAATGATCTATCCTCAAACGAGTGTAGATCTAAGACTGGGATCGTCCACAATCGTGTGCGATCCTAAACAAGATATTCAATACAGACTCGATAATATGATTATATAACCAAGATGGTTATATTACAATCTGGATATCACAAACCTATAGATACAGAATATAATCGCACACACATATGATATGATTGAAGACTCTCAAGAACCCTAACATTACATACGGTTCGTATATATAGAAAACATCTTTGTGAATGCCCAGCTTTAGTCCCTGCACAATACAAACTTAACAGAAAAGACTTAAACACAAATTACAAATAAAACCTTATATTATCAAACTTAATAAGTTTGACTCATAATATAAACACCTTTTTATCAGACTCTTTGTGTTGTGTCAAAGGCCCCTCAATATATGTATGTATATATATATGTTTACAGAAAGAAAAATAGAAACACTTACTGCACTTTCTCACTTAATTAACACACGGTACTAAAAACAAACTGAAACTACAATTTATAACAAAACAAACTTTACACATGTATAAAGTAATTAAACCACATGCAAATAGAATTATAGAAACTCTGACGTATCATATTATCTGGCTTCCAATATTCTCACCTTCAGTTTGCATAATCTCAACGTTGCTGCAACTTCCATGCATAATACTCGGTCACAACCTAGACCAGTTCCTCACAAGACCCACTTGCTAAATCATAACCTAACTTGATCGTACTGGACCTGTAAACAAACCCGATTCACCCAACAGTTTGTGAATATAAATACCTCATTCGAAAATTTTCCTCCTTAGTCGAGCAAGAGTTACTATAATTGAAATCATTAGAAAAGCGTAAACGTTCTCCATCATCTCAAAGTAAGTTACTCTCCAAATCCTAATAAAGTGCAAGCTACCAACAAATCCAATGAAGCCCACAACAAAACCGGATACCATACCAGCATAAAACCACGACCAACCTTGTGACCCTTCTTTACCGTCATCATTCCCAGCATGAGCATACGATAGATTGTTTTTTTTGCAACTCCTTGATAGTAAGGGCCCACATAGATCGAAGTTCCCTTCATAAATAGTAAATGGATCGCCTAAACTTTCAAGTTGATTTCCAGTTGGTAGTGGGCCAGATAAGTTATTGAAAGATAGGTTCAAGTAGCTTAAAAAGTTCAAGCTAGATAAACTTGAAGGAATTTGACCAGACAACTTATTTGCCGATAAATCTAAAGATTCCATTTGCTTTAGATTTCCAATGGTTGTTGGAATTTGTCCGCTTAGTAAGTTTCTAGAAAGATTCAAATTCTTTAACGCCACAAGTTTCATCAAAACATCAGGAATTTCACCCATGATTTTGTTGCTTGAGAGGTCCAAGGATATAAGAAACCTAACACTCTTGGTGTACTTCAATTGAGTGCCTTTTATATAAGTCACAGTATATTCTTCATATCCAGTGATATTGTAATACAAGTCATTAGTTGTCACATTACCAGTGCCATAGTTGACAAAGTTATCACTAGTCACGATCATACCAGTTAAATTACAAAAACAATTAGGAATGGTTCCAGTTATGTTATTATTTGCCAAGTTTAAATGTTGAAGAGTGTTGATTTCACATAGTTCCTGTGGAACTTTACCCATGAACTTATTTGATTGGAGATTCAAGAATTTAAGCTTCGATAACTTTTTTCCAATCCAATAAGGGATCTTACCGGTCAACAAATTGTTCCCTAAATCAAAGGTGACTAAGCTTGTCAAGTTCTGTAAGGCCACTGGGAGATCGCCCTTAAATTCATTATTGCTCAAGTGCAATGATATGAGAAATGATAGAGAACCTAATGAATTTGGGACATCACCTGTTATACTGTTATTTGTAAGATCCATCACCAGTAAATGAATCAAGCTCCCTAAACAGTTGGGAAGAACTCCAGAGAAGTTATTATTAGATAAATCCAATATTTTCATACTACGCAACTCGCATAAGTGTGTTGGAATGCTTCCAGTGAAACAATTTTTCCCAAGAATAAGATAAGATACACCTGGGTTGGATTGGACAATCATTAGCTAGTCTAGTTGAGATATATAAGACAAGTTAGTTTGGGTTAGGTTAGACCAATCATTAAGTTGAAATTCCCGATAACGTTAAATAATTAATTGTTTCTAATGCAAAATATTTATAAAAAAAATACACACACAATGTAAACGTTTTTTTATATTCTAACTAAATCAAATATTATACACAACAAATTACACAATCTTAAAATAAGTAAGTTATATCTTCTTTTATTAGTTTACTTTTTTATTTTTTTTAAAAGAAACTAAAGTTTATTTATTGTATAACTTTGTCCACATCATTATTTGCATTTGATAACATAAACATTTTATATGATTTGATTACATGCCATCTCCAAATCTTTTATCAAATTTTCATTTATTTAATAATGATGCCATAACAACCTTTTTTCTTAAAATTAGTTTTACTTTTATTTTTTATAACTCATGCATGATGTTTTATATTTCCGTCATTTATATAATTTTGTCATATTATACTTTTTAAAATTATGATGAGATCATTATTATTGAAAAAAACTTATTTGGCATTATTAGACATTGTTTATTAGTTATTTATTTTTAATTAATTAATTTATACGATCATATTTAATTAAACTTTGATTTTTTAATATCCATTAAGTATCTTCACTTTTGAAGATTTTATATAATAACTATTCATATATATATATATATATATTTGTTTCGGATTAACTAAAATATACAAACATTTTCTGGTATATCAAATTAAAATTTTACTTTATTTGCCCACATAATACGCAAGTTACTAAGTAAGTATATCTATTTATACTATAACAAAAAGAGAAGGTTAGGGGTGCACTTTGCACCCCTTAAACCACTTTTTATGGCTAAAATTCTCTCCTAATTAATCTGGAGCTCTCTCGTTTTTTCTAGTTTTTTATAAATTTTTTATTTGCTTTTTAAATACTCCGATAATTATATTTAAAACTTTATCATAAATCTTTTTTTTTATCACAACCAATCTTTTTAAATATTAATCATATATAATATTCTTAAAACTCTCCCAATAAATTATTATATATACAACCTAAATTTTTATCAATCATTCTCATTCATATTATTTATCTCATTCTTATCTTTAATAAACAAATCAAGTTAAATATATTTCTCAACCAAAAAAACCAGACATTTTTTTATATTACTTTAATTTTATTTTTGGTATGTTGTTTTTATAATTTGATATTAAATTGTTATGTTATTGTTATTTTTCATTTCTTTTCATTTTGTTTGTTGTCAATTGTAGTTTGATTATGGCTTATTCTTCTAGTACAAAATGGTTTATTCTTTTAAGGGTCTTAAATGCAAATTTCTTTCCTGTGGTTTTTTGAAAAACCGTTTTTCGTCCCCCTGTTAGTTTTTGAGTTATTTTCATCCATCTGGTCTGACATCCGTTAAAAATCATTCGTCCCTATCGTTAAGTCCCCCCACTTAAGGGGTATTTTTGTCTTTTTATCCACATGCAACTATTGTTCATCTTCTCCAAATATAGTTCTTCAAACCTTAAATTCTCAAACAAAAAAAATGGAAAAACTGTGCAACTTTAAGGAGCCACCCAAAAGATATTCTACTTTCAAATAAATTTGGTTTCAAAGACAGACAGTAAATAACTTTTGCCACTCAGTTTTTGTTTCCCGTTTTTCGTTCTTTCAAAGTTTGGATTATGTTGTGGCTTCTTCATGTTCTTCAATTTCTTCTTGTGACGGAATTCTATCTCCTATTTGTCGGTTGTTTTTAGAATAACATTGCACAGACAGGACAATTTAAGTTTTTTGTTGACATAATACAAAGGAGATTGAATTACAAAACTGACCAAAGAGTACACAAAAGTAAAACGAAAAACGAAACATTGAAAGACTTGTGAAAGAAAGATGAAGATTGATTTCGGTGTTGTTTTCTTTCTTTCTTTAAATTGCAATTCCGAAGATAGAAGTGATTTGAAATTTGTTAAATCACTCGGAAAAGTAAATGCATTTTAGTAGAGGAACATTTTGATTGAAAACCTTTACTTAGTAAATGAATTTTTTGACTTTAATATTAAAGATTCAATCCTAACATGAGATTTTCAAAAATAGATTATAAATTTAACCATCTTTGTCTGTGTCTGTTGTATTAATGGTCGATGTGAATTTTCTAAAAGTAAACCTCATAGTTAGGCAATTCCATTCTTGAAGCACGTTAGGCAGCCTCGAACGGACGTCACGTTGATATAAAATTTTCCCAGCATCCAATCACGTGTCACCACATTATTGACTCACGTGATCAGGATTATGATCCCTATACAAACACCAATGCACGTGCATCCCTCTCATTGTACGTACTTCCAGCTAAAATAATCCTAGAAAGCCAATTAAACTACTCGCGTGTGATTTATTTTTTATTATCAAATTTAACTACTGTCTCCATCTTATTTTTATTCTTTATTTTATCAAAATATAAACTAGTAAGCATGAAAGTGAGAAAATATTAGCTTTCTATCGTATTATATATTTATATGCATCCTTTTATTTTAAATCAACAGATTCATTGAGCAATTCTTGAGTAACCGGACAAATTGAGTTGTCGTGACGAGAACTTTTTTAGTGGAAGATCGGAATTCATGATAAGAATCAATAACCATAAGAATGCGTAAAACGCGTTAAAAAAGTGTGAGGAAAGGGATAGAAAATAAAACGTAACAATACATGTAAATCAGTAAATCAATTGCAAGGTGTCTCCAAGCGAAAACTTTTTATAAGAATGACGAAATGCCTAACTACTAAACTAATTGTATTGTTATTTCTCTATTGTATAAATAAAGCTTTATTAAAAGTCAATGGTACGTGACTATGTGATGGCTGATGAGAGTAAATCGGATCGTGGACTCGTGGCATTTGATTGTTTTTCATGGGCTAAAAGGCTCATTTATGGGCCGGCTATTGATTGTAGGCTTCAGATTTTTTTATTAGCTCCCAAACTGGGCCTGTGAGTGCCTCGTCTGTTTGTTTTTATTATGCCAATTAAAAATGTCAATCAGAAGAAATTGATATATCCATTTAAATATCACTCTAAAAATAAAACTATAAGATGTTGAAATAGGAATTTTAAGAGTACCTTTTTATATTATTTTTTGATTTTTTCGTATGTATTTATGGTTAATATAACTTATAGGCCTAGACTATTATTTTAGCAAATCTAATCATTTTTGAAATGTTATAAATGGAGGAAGAGGTAAATAAAACTCCGGCCTCCTCTTCATAAAGTCAATATGAATTACAGTACATGATAACCTTAAAAAAGACTGAACCTCAACATATGTATTATTCCCTTGCTGAAATAGTTAGTCAATTACTAATGTACTCTAGATAATGCTTACTAGCTAGATCCTAACTTGCATGGATTTTTGTTTATGCACTTAATTGTCGAACCACAAGGACATCAAATTTAGTGAGTGTTTAAATTTTGATCTTTTTATGTAATGTAATTTACCTTACGGAGTTTTTTATTGAAGGACTTAAGTACATATAGGCATATTTATATTATCAATTTTCAAATGAAATAGATCAAGCATGTATGTATTTTTTCGAAAATTCAATCGGTATATGATATCGGGTAAACCTCACTGTATAATGATGAAACCCTGTATATACACTATATAACGAGATGTTGAATATGAGCCGTTACAAGTATTCTGGGAGAAAAACCCTAAAATATGTGTTGTCAATCATAATCATCGAACTCAAGACTTTGGGTAAAACCGAAAGTGTTCAGACAAGTTGGTATTTGTTGATGACAAATTGAACGTGTTAAGATTAATAACGAGAATTGATATATTCGTATCTAAGTCTATAAATATGATCAAATTTGTCAATTTTATAATGTAAAAACGCTTTGAGTTGTCACAATACTTCACATCTTAATTTAGTCCGGTTTGCCACCTTTGCGTGATGTGATCATATTCACTTTTTCTTATTAATAATTGATCGATCATATGCATACATCATATTCAACTTTACGAAATTTAGTCACACATATGAATGTCAAATGAATATAAATATCATGAGAGAGACAGATAATGAAGACTAGATTAATTAACTGGAGTCATCCCTGATTTTACCCTAGGTTATGGGTTCGATTCTCTAGAGTGACATGTCTTGGGGTTTTTTTTTCTTTAAATCACTTGTAACGGCTTATGGTGTACATCTCGTAGTCTAAAATACGTGCAAGACTTCACTATTATACGGTGAGGTGTCCTCTGATGTCGAATACCGACTGACTGTTTAAAAAAACAAAAAAAGAATCATGAAAGAGACATAAGAGTCATTCTATATCTACCATTATTCTCGACGACCGTCGATCGGCCCTTCAATTCATCATCCCAACCGAAAACGACTTCAATTATGCAACACTACCGGCCTATATATGGTCGACCTTTAAGTATTCTTCACACGTGTATAGACAAACACCTACATTCACACGTGTGTCGACTCTCTTTCTTGGTTAACTCCTCTCCAAGTATATATTGGAGGATATTTAATTAATAAAGAAATATATACACAAACAAACAACACATCTCTCATGCTATATATTTTAGTCTTCTTTGAAAGAGAAAAAATAGGGTGTACGTTAATACGCAAGAAATGACGGATATTGAAAGAGTGTGTTGTATGTGTGGCGACGTCGGCTTTCCGGACAAGATTTACCGATGTATCAAGTGTCACCACCGTTTTCAGCACTCGTATGTCTTCTTTTATCTCCCGATCTCTATATTTAATTTTCACATACAAAATCTTACATATATATAGAGCTCGCTAGCTAGCTATACGGTTTGTTTATATATATATATATATATGGGCGGGGTAACCCGACCAACTATTT
>JANDBE010000041.1:41936779-41947550 GCA_024320915.1 Erigeron philadelphicus | reverse complement strand
ATGATCAATCCTCTTAATTAGGAGGATTATAAATCCTCCTAATTAATAGGATCGTGACATGTGGAAAATCAAGAGGTGAGATTAGGCTAGAGAATTAGTGGATTACATGTGTCAACAAGTATATATATATTAAGAGGATTTACCATTTTCCTTAAAATATAGTTGGCAATGCACATTGAAATATGCAACGAGTATTTGACTTATTCTATCATCCAATCACTCTTCCTGCCAAGGAAACATACATAGTTCGTTGTCATGTATTGAATAGTAATTATAATAATATTAATTTGGACAGAATAAAATAATGCTAAGGTTGAAACTTATGCAAAATAAAAGATAAAAATACGTGATCATCACAATGTCTACAAAACTTACAACTCCTAGAAACATTGTCAATATCTATTCTCAAAATCAAATTTTCTTTCACAACAAAAATGGCTAAAACACCTCACATAGCCATCCTTCCAAGTCCAGGAATGGGGCACCTCATTCCAATGGCCGAATTCGCTAAACGACTAGTCGAACACCACCATATCTCGGCCACGATCCTCATCCCAACAACCGGAGCTCCTCCTCAAGCCCAAATATCTGTCCTAGAATCTTTGCCCGAAAATATCCACCACTTGTTTCTCCCACAAGTTGATGGAGTACCAGAAGGTGTCCGGCCCGAAATAAAGATATCTTTTATTATGAAAGCTAGTTATTCAAGTGTTCAAGATGCTATAAGATCTTTGAAAGAAAATAATAATTTGGTTGCTTTAGTGTTTGACATGTTTGGTCATGATGCAATTGAAGTTGCAAAAGAATTTGACATTTTTAAGTTCTTGTTTTTTCCAATGAATGCTATGGCTTTGTCTTTCACTTTTATATTACCAAAGCTTGATGAAGAGTCTTCTTGTGAGTATAAGGACTTGCCTTACCCGGTTCACGTACCTGGTTCGGTTAGTTTTCATGGAAAGGAGTTGATGGCCCCGGTTCAAGTCAGGACGGATGAAGTATACAAAGGTTATCTTTTACTTTCCAAAAGGCTTACTATGTTTGATGGTATCATGGTAAATAGTTTTGATGAGCTTGAAAAAGAAACATTTCAAGTTTTACAAGCAAGTGTTGCTGGTAAAACACCTATTTACTCAATTGGGCCATTGATTCAGTCTGTTGATCGGTCTGACCCTGATAATGGGTCAGACCGACATGAGTGTTTAAAGTGGTTGGATAATCAACCAAATGGATCCGTTGTGTTTGTGTGTTTTGGAAGTGGTGGAACCCTAACATTAGACCAAGTCCATGAGCTAGCTCATGGATTAGAGATAAGTAACCAAAGGTTTTTATGGGTAGTAAGGAGCCCTAGTAAAGCTTCAAATGCTAACTTTTTTAACGTTGTTAGCCAGGATGACCCTTTTGGATTTTTACCTAAAGGGTTTCTGGCTAATACAGTTAAAAAAGGTTTAGTGGTGTCATCATGGGCACCACAAATCGAGATACTAAGTCATAAAGCAACTGGCGGTTTTTTGACTCATTGTGGATGGAACTCGACTTTAGAAAGTGTGGTACATGGAGTGCCAATGATTGCTTGGCCTCTTTATGCCGAACAACATATGAATGCAAAAGTGATGACGGAAGCACTTGGTTTGGCGTTAAAAGTTGAAACCGATGATAAAGGAATCATTACAAAAGAGATGATCGGAAAAGTTGTAAAGGAGTTAATTGAGGGAGATGAAGGGAAGAAAGTATCCAAAAGGTTGGAACACCTAAAGGGTGCTGCCATGAAAGCACTAAGTAATGGAGGGTCCTCTATGGAGTCATTGTCTAAGTTTGTTCAACAATTGAAGAAAACATCATATCTTTAGTGCCTCTATTAATTTCATTAATAAGTCCTTGTTTTTGCAAATTTGTGACATTTACTTTTCTTTGGATATTAACAAGTTATTGTCTAGACAAATAATAATAAGGTTAGTTGCGCTACATTCATACTTTAGTTGATAAACTAATCATCATTTGCGCATATCAGTCGTATGTATTCGATATGATTGATGTACACCTATGTGCATATAGTAATAATTAATCATGGTTGTTCGGCAATTTGAATTCTGGCTCCGCCATTGGTTTCATGATGAAAAACCGCGGATAAAAGTTAATCAAACTTCAAAAGACATATCATTCTCTATAATTCGATCACTTTTTTTCCTTGAAGAGATGTATCCACGTTCGTATAATTAAAATTGGTCGTATATTCGTGTACGTGTCATAGTCGTCAGGCTCTGTATGTAGATCACGTTTCTTCATGTAGAACTTTAATTTTGACTTTTAAAGATAAAGAGTAGTCGATCGATATGGGTCTACACATTTAGCAACTCTCTTCTTCCTCGGCATTAAATTGAGATCGATGGTAGTAGTGATGGCTGATCGATAAAGATAGGAGGATACATATAGAAATTTATATATAGGAGTGTATGTATTAATTGCGGGGGGAAACCAATATGCTGCTAGAAGAATGGTGGAAACTTGTTTTCCCCTCACAAATTCCCTCCCCTAAAAATCACATGTTTGAATGCAAAAACTCTCCCCTGATAATCATGTAGAAATATGCTGCTAGAAGCATACTTGTTAGCCCCTTAATTGTGTCTCTTGAGGTTTTTAATTAATTAAGCATTATTCAATCAATCCTTTAAATTCCCGTTAGGGACGTCTTTTCGTATTTTTCTCTTTTGTATCTAATTGATAGGGGTGAGCAAAAACCGAAACGAAAACCGAAATAACCATGATAACCGAAAAAACCGAACCGAAAAAATCAAAAACCATTGGTTTTGGTTTTCTAAAAACCAAAAGTTATGGTTCGGTTCTGGTTTCTAATGAAAAACCAGTTAAAACCAAAAAACCGAACCGAAATAGACCCAAACCGAAAACCGAAACCGAAAAAAACGAAACCCAATGGTTTTGGTTTTCAAATTATTTGGCTCGTGTATATAATAAGAGGAATGCTAGGTTGACAAACATTTTACAAACAAATTCATACAAACACATGTGCTAATTAAGGTGGTCCAATCAAAAAAGAAAGATAAAAAAGAGAAAGAATCATGAGGATAATTTAATTGATGGAAGTTATGTTTGTAAGAATTTATTTATAAAATGTTTGTAAACATAGAATTACTCATATAATAATACTGAAAACAACATATGTTAGTTACTATAAATCTTTGTTTATCTTGCATCAACGAGCAACCAATAACGATTCAGAGCACTTTTGTATTTTATTTAATTTCGAGCTCCCAACTAACCCTTATAAAGCAAAAGTTTAAGGTGTTACTCGCGATTGACGTAATTAAGTATAGCGTATACAAAGAAATAATCACATATATCTATAATCTATATCCCATTACCTCTCTTATTTTAAAAAGTTCAGTATTTTTTATATTCAGAATACTCTTATTTCTTAATCCTAATTCCTTATACACTTAATCTATACTTTTATGCTATTTAATAAATAAAACAACCTTCTCTTCAAAAGATATGGCTAAATTATCTAAAATATCATTAATGATTAAATTACAATATCAGTTATTTATTCAAAATATTTCTATCAACTTTTTACATCAATAACCTTCTTTACATCAATTATTTACACCACTCGACGGTGCTTCCATCGCCAATTAACAGTCGCTCCCACCACCACACCATTACCGCCACAACCACCGGCGCATTGTGAGGGTACCGTGTTACTGCTAGTTAGATTTTAAGCATAATAAGATTCATTTAAGTCTAAGAAAAGTAGTTGCATCCGAATTTTTAAACCAATTAACAGGTATTTTAATTTTCTTCCTCTTTTCAACATTAGAGGATGGATACCTTAAAATGATAAGTTATCGCAAAAGGAAAACATATGATTAAAATGTGTTTATTTGAAGTATAAAAATCGAATAATTCGATCAGAGGGTCAAACCATCAAAATTTTTTAAATATATGCTATGAAAAATTAAGTTACGTAAAAATAACTTAAATGGTTAAAATACAAAAATAATTAATGGTAGTAATAATAATAAAAATATTAAAACTTTAAATCATCATTTTATCAACCCTTATACGTCTGAATATAATTTACACCATCTATTTTTATTTTCGATGTCTCAACTAGAATATCAAAAAAAATTTTATCTACGCTTATTTGAAGTATCTTGAATTTTTTTTTTTTTGAACAGACAGTCGGTATTCGACATCACGGGACACCTCACCGTATAATGGTGAAGCCCTGCACATACTCTAGATTACGAGATGTAGACCATAAGCCGTTACAGGTGATTCAAAGGAAAAAACCCCCAGAACATGTCACTCTAGAGAGTCGAACCCATGACCTTAAGTAAAACTAGTGATGACTCCAGCCAGTTAATCTAGCCTTCATTGTCATGAAGTATCTGAATTAGCTATCCATTAATTTTGACTAACTTAGTATAATTTAAGGATGCATTAATTAATATTTGAAAAGTTAACTTATAACTTGAGTGGGCAATAACATCTAAAATAAAAATAAATAATTAATGAAAGAAGATTTTGAATATCGCATTGACATTTTGAAAATGGCTTTGCGTTTCGATACTTCGTATTGTGAATTTCGTTGTAGCTTTCAATCTTTTATTTAAAATCTCATTGGTTAACTGATTTTTAGAACAATTGTATACTATTAAAACTAGAACAATACCCGTACGTAGTCCGGGTTATAAACTATTATTATAACTTAAATAAATAACTCAATACATATTTTAACAAATTTAGATTTAAACTTTTTAAATAAGTTTATGATTTGTTTTTTCAGGCTTTAACTCATATTTATATATAACTTAATTCGGTTAATTGGATTTATGATGTATGCTATATTTTTTCTATGGTTTAATTCATAGTCAATGCTCCGGGCCGAATAATTCATTTTTACATGTATGGCTGACATGTTTCTCTTAAATAAGCAATTTTAACTCGTATTCATTTTGAATCGTTACTAAAACCCATCATGCCCCGTCTATTTTGTTAGGGGTTCCATAATTTTTTGTTGGGTGTTAAACCCTCTTGTTCTCACTAATTTTTTTTCCAATAAAATCACTAATAAAAACATTATTTTTGTAAGCCTAAACAATACATTATATATATTATTCTATTAAAGAAGTAAATAATTTACTCACAAAATATAACATACTTAGAAGAACCTTTTTACACAACTCTATATGTCTATATATTTACATTAGGAAAAAAATGAAAAAAATGACGCTAAACAATATGTGTAGAATAACTAATACTGTAACACATGTAATAGCATTCATCTAATACACCAAACATGAAACATATACAAGAGTTTTTTGTTGGAATGGTAGATAACACATAATGATTTGCAAAAGTAGAGAGTCAAGGAATAAAATTGCAAAATAATCCCGAGTTTAGGACAGGGTGATGTAGTTTGAGGTTTCGATGCTCGGGTAATGAGGTGTGGGCGTTAAGGCCCGAGGTCATAAACTTCAATGCTGGATATTGAAATTTAATTTCTAGTTAGATTTGATACATTCTTGATTTAATGCATAGAAGTTCCATCACAATCAAAGAAACAAAAATAATGTGACACATCCAGTAAAAGATACATAACAAACATGAGACTACGGAAATTTAAACTTTAATAGTTTATGATACTTGGGCGTACATTCATTATGTTATCGATCACCCGATCTTGAGAAGTCCAGGCTCCAAAAGCTTTCGGTTTCGGTAAGTATTGGAAAAGTCAGAAAAGTCGACACTTACCGCCACTATACATATTTTAACCATATTTCATGAGGTTTATCATTCATGCTTCATTCCTACAATCACATGTATATATATATACACACTTACAAAGTCATAATCACACAAACTATATAACATAAACAAAATGATCATAAAAGACTCCGTTTCTTGGAAAATCAATTTGATTCTTCCGGTGATGATGAAGGTGCGAAAAGTGAGCTTGGTGCTGATTATCATATCTCCCAAAGAAACCGTTGATCGACATGATGTGCAAAGGAAGAAAAAGTTGATGGGTTCATGTGCGCCTTCTATATACCCGTGGGGGGCGGCGGTGTAATCTCTCTGGCTTACCCTACCAGCGGCTGAACCCGTTTCCACACCTACCCTCTGCCTAATAGCTGTAGACCTGTAGTGCATTAGTAAACAGATATTTGTTGTGCATTAGTGAACTAATTATATTAGTGAGATAAAGATTGGCTTCAAATTAATATCAAAGATTATTAAGACTCAAAATAGGGGTTTATTAAGATGTTATTGTTCAAGAAAATCCATAATATTGATAGAGAAAAAAGAAAATTCACGTAGAAGACAAAGAGTGTATTATTATTATTCAATATTTGGTCGATGTACATACAATATGAGATATGAGATGTACAATATATAGAGACGGTATATGTTATTTAACAAACACAGAGAAATATCCGTAAAAGATATGGGAATTGAATAGCAGGGAAGTGAAAATAGGGAGAGCAAGTCAAAGATATTTGTCATCAAATAGGATGTCCTCATATAAATTTGCGTCCAATATATTCTCTAAACTAACTGTCGAAATTAGTGGATATGATAAGAGTTAACATTATGGATTTAAATGGCGGTACATATTTTAATTAACACATGCATTTTTAGTGTTAACAAACTTAAAGATAAAGTCCATATTAAAAGGTTGAATTTAAAGGGTGCCGATCAAATGAAATTATAATCGGAAGGTCCTCATTTAAAGATAATGTAATGCACCGGTAACAATAAATATATATAATAATCAGATTTAGCATACTAATACTAACTTTAACTAAAAGGATATGGGTCTCAGTCTCTCAGATATATAGCATCTTACTGGATGTATGGGCCGGAAAGGTTTAAATGTAGATAAACTTACTCAAACTTAAGTTAAAATAGGATTTTCAGTCTTACAAGTGATAAAGATCGACCCATTAATCTCAATCTTCAAATGCAACGATATTAATTGTTTTACTTATTAAAATATTTATTACATATAAAAAGTAGTAAGGTGTAATATAAGGAAAATGTTAAATGAAATATATATGTTTCATGATATATAAACCATACGAAATATTTCATTTAAAAGAAAAAATAAATAATCATAAAAACGTAATTATTAAAATTAATTCTAGAGTTCCTATTACAATGAAATAGTGGATGATAGCTAACATATCATATATTGTTCCATACGTGCATAATGCGCCAACTGCTACCTGGAAAACTATCACCACTACTTGAAAAATAAAAACCGATCTCAGTGATATACCAATAACATCTATTCATCGAAAACACACTGCTGCCACATAAGCGGATAATATCCCTATCGAACACAGGAAAATCGATTTGCTTATAAATATCAACGCTACTGTCTTCTCTAAACCAATAAAAACGACAATTATAACTAGTTGTCCCCTTAAAGTTCATACGAAATTTCCATGAAATGAAATTCCCTGGTTTAAGTAGCTCGGCCCCACGATCGTCACATCCCACGACAACTTCTGGAATCCTTCCGTTAGTGATGGTAACTCTATATGGTTCAAGCCATTTACTTGAAGGTTGAATAGTGTTGGTTTTCATACTAGTAATATTTAAACTGTATCCTAAAAAGGTAAAATGAAACAAAAAAATTATAAAAAGTAAACATTTTGTTGAGAAACTCATAGTTGAAAACTTGAAACTAATATTTGTAGTTTTATGTGGCGTCTAAAGATGTTATCATGGGATACATATATATACTCGATCCTGTAGCAATTGTATGGTGAATGAAAATTTAATTGATTTGTTATGAATTATACAAATAATTAATACTTATACAAAAAGTCAAACTAATATGCTAATTATATAATGAGTAATTAATTACTGATATATGGAGTTATTAATATCACATTACTACTTATTCTTATTTGGTGGATTTGTGTGAACGAGAGTTTAAAGGGTTTCTACGCACGTCGTGTTTTATATTTTTGTTTGTATAATTTTGTTGTCGATTTTTTAAATAGCTAATGAAAGTCGTTTCATAAAACCATTTATTCATCAGCTTATAAAACTCGACATTGGTTTTGCTTTAAAATTTAGGTTCTGCCTAAACTGTATTGCTTCCGTATCTTTTGCTTCCTAATTCCTAAATCCAGTAACCAATTTTGATATCGATTTCAAAGCAAAGATGAAAGTCTTATAGTCCACAATTTTAATGAGTTTACTAATATATTAAAAGAAAACAATGATAAGTAATTGTCTAATTCTAGTTAAGTACTATAACTATAGGAAACAGCAATAAGTTTAAAAAACATATATGTCGCATGTCATTTATTATACACGGGTCATACAGGAAAAAAAAAAGATTTATTATAAAAGTGAAAAGTACTTTTATTTATATTTGTGAAATATTATAAAAGCTGATTAGAATAATCCAAATGAACAAAGGAATACACTAATAAAAACATGTAGTTTTTTTCAAAACTACTATACAAATATTTTGTTTAAAGTTATAGATATATTTTTCAATTAACTCTTTTATATAATGAAGTGCATGTATATGTAGTTTTATATTGTAATTTGATAACAATAACTAATATAATGATCTAAATTTTCCAATAAAAATGAAAATTTTCTTTTTGATCTTTAATACAAGTTCCCATATTTAAAACTAAAATTCATGTTACACATTAACATAAGTTTTTTATTATGGAGTATTTAGTCAACGAAGTTGGTAACATATTAGTAATTAAGGTTTTTGATTTTGAAATATTGTACTAGATATCAAGAGTTTTGGTTCACATCTTAGACATCCATGTAACTTAAGAGTTACAATAGAGTATTTTCTGTTTAAATAACTAGCATGTTAATTACCCGACTATGTGGCGGTGATCGTGGCAACGACGATGTGATTGTTGGGCGATTGTTGGTGGTAGATGAGGCGTTGAGTGATGTAGACAATTAATGTAAAAATAATTGATATAAAGTGTTAATTGAGATGTCTTAAAAGATAAAGATTGACAATGTAATTTAGATTCTTGCTAAAATTTATATATCAATAATATACCGTTTATAATGTTCAAAAAAAAAAGTTTAATCATTAATATTATATTTCCATCTCTATGAATGGTTCATGAATTATTAAGTGTTTTTTTAGTTTTTTCAATTATTATTTTAATGTTATATATATATATATATATATAAAACTTGAACATTGATGACAGTAAGGTAAATGTTGAAGCTTTTTACTTTGATGTTGATCGTGTCCGTGCTCATTGATGACAAATAACAAGGTGGAGGTAATGTATTCCTTCAAATTTCATTGGTTGATAATTAACATTGGAAATGGAGAGGTTCCTCATTTATGATCATATATATGTATGTAATGAATTTTAAATGCTTGGGTTAGTAAATGATTCAAAAAGAATGTAGGTTGGAGAAAAGAAGAGAGTATTCTTTTTTAATTTTTTTTATTTTTTAAAGTTTTATTATTTATTTTTAACATAAACCCATTCCGGAAGAAAAATCAAATATTTTTCTTTAAAAAAATACAAGTTATACATGTGTAGATATCTCCATCTACACATGTGCAAAGTATAAAAACTTACATATGTGTAGGATATCTTTTTAATTTAATTTCTTTTTGCAATAAGTTTTCACTACAATAAATAAATAAATAAACAATTAAAAATAAAAAAACAAATAAATTTTAATTTTCTCTTTCTTTTCTCTTTAAGCAACAATTTCATTTGATCTCTTTCCTTCATTTCTATATGTTCAATAATAAGAGTAATGCTCAAGTGAATTATCAATTTTAAATATTTGGTTTAGTGAAAAAAACTTTTATGCAACCTAACTTTATGAGGATAATTAACGATTTAGATGTAATTTTGTTTATCGTCAAGTTTGATATTTAGTTTGACTAAATACAGCTTTGTGTTGAATTATATTTTCGGGTTCTCAAATGATAAAGAATCTGGTTTTAGCTAATAGTTATACATTATGATTTTTATATAATGCATTTTGCAGTATAATATTCATATAAATTAAAGCT
Organism: Erigeron philadelphicus; assembly: GCA_024320915.1. Lineage (NCBI taxonomy): Eukaryota > Viridiplantae > Streptophyta > Magnoliopsida > Asterales > Asteraceae > Erigeron > Erigeron philadelphicus. The sequence goes on along the minus strand of JANDBE010000041.1, from coordinate 41,937,487 downwards.
AGAACTAGGAGTTCAAATTTAGTGTGAGCAAAATGATCGAAGATATGACTTATTAGATTTTTTAAAATGAGTTTTCTTGAAATTATTGTTAAAGTTATGAAAAGCCAAAATCATTTAACCAAAAGTAGATTAGCACCCTTTAGAAATCAAGACTCGATAGTGTGTGACGCTTTGAGGTGGCAACAAACTCAATGGAGATTAGTACTTTTAAATGATATCCGTAACACCATTTTTAATTATTAATGTATGATAGTGTATACAGTGTAATATTGTATACGGTAATGCACAGTTGTGGTATATCCATCAAAATAAATGGTACAAATATCACTTTCTTTTTGGAATATATGAATGAGGTTGGCATGTAATTGTTTTGTTGCAGTACTCTATTCCCAGTTCCTAAAATCCAAATACTTCATAGGAGGGAATTAGGATAATGGCCAGACTGTTTGGTAAAATGTATAGCATGAGAGACAATATATCAAGAATGAATGGTCTAACCTGCTTCCATAGTTATCTTCATCCTCCTTTGTAAGCCCACACATTTGGGCCTGATCAGAACTACCAAAAGCCCAGTTATAACAAGGATGGGAATAGACAACATGAATGAATACAAGGATTTAAACGGGAAGACTAATGTAACATCCCGAACTTTTTAGTTAACGGTTGACTTGAGTCGTTAAGTCAACACAATGTGTTCGTTAAGTCTCT
>JANDBE010000041.1:41613445-41626726 GCA_024320915.1 Erigeron philadelphicus | reverse complement strand
TATGTTCCTTTGAACAGTATTGAAAACTTATAAAATAGTAGTAAATTTCTATATTGAAGACTGACAATTCATCAATAGTCATCAATTCATCGTAAAAAACGCCGTCCAACACTATATTCTTCCACTCCTAAAAAAGGGATATAGCAGCTTACAAAATCCACCAGTTTACTCCTGCCAATAAAGGAGTAGTACTCGCAAGTTTCCAAACTAGTCAGTATTATTATTAGTCATAATGTCATTCATTGTAAAATAAAGTTTTAATATTATATTGTTATATTTTAAATTAAAAACCAACACAAGGAAATTAGCTTGACTGAACTGAAGCCAAAACCCTATACTTCCTACTCCTGCGACCTAAAATCTTGGGGTTCCTGTGGTCGTTATCTCTACGGTTAGTTACTGTCTATATTTTCATTTGTTCTTTTTTTTTTTTTTTTTTATATATATATTGTAATTTATTAAAAGTTTTATGGATTTCTCGTATATGTATATTTCTATATTCCGTTATTTTTTTGTTAATGTATTACTTAATCTTTTTTTTTTAGATTGTTTTTGTTTTAAGGTTTCTGTTATTGATAAAACCGAACATCGAACCCCATTAGTATTTTCTTTCGGTTGGTTGAAATTGTTGAGAAATGTTTGTAAAACACTATTCTGCGTATAAGAAACGATCGGGTTAAAAGTGTTGGCAAAGTATATACTAAAGTTGGATTTTAAAGAATTTTACTTATTGTTGCAGTATGCTAGTAACGTTTGGCAAATGGCAATGCGTTGTAGTAGCCACGCTCGCATCATACCCAGTTTGTTATGTTTCCGTTCAGTTTCTTCATTGTCGTTGTCCGCTTTTGAACCCCATGAATCCGTAGCAGCAAATGTAAGGAAACCTTCACTTCCGTCACTTGAATCATCAGGTGACGCTGATGGGATGTCTCAAATGCTTATCCGACACCATAACCCATTTCACACCATGGAATCGTCTCTGCAACTTAATGGAATCATGATTTCTCCAGTTCTTGTCCACCAAACGCTTATTCGTCTAAAAAATATCTCCAAGATCGCGTTGGCTTTTTTCTCTTGGGCCAAAGATCAACCTCATTATTCTCATGACTCCACTGCATACAACCTCATGATTGACATATTAGGTAAAGTCAGACAATTTGATGTAGCTTGGCAGTTGATTGTTGAAATGGACCAAAAGGGTGTGAATCCGACTTCCACAACGTTTTATGTCCTGATCCGTCGGCTTATATCTGCTGGTTTGACTAGGCAAGCTATTCGTGCATTTGATGATATGGGTTGTTTTGTGACAATTGATTCGGACCAACAACCCATTGATGACTTCTATTTTCTTTTCGACACGCTTTGTAAATATAGCTACCCAAAAGTCGCTACAGAGATGTTTAACAAATGGAAAAGCTGGAGATTTCAACCTGATGCAAAGATTTACACTATTATGATCTACGGATGGTGTAAGATAAACAAACCTAAGATGGCAGAAAGGTTTTTTAAAGAGATGTTGGATAGTGGGATCGAACCAAATGTGGTTACTTACAATGTTTTGTTAAATGGGATATGTCGGAGGTCTAGTTTACATCCTGATGATCGATTTGAGAGGATAATTCAAGCTGCAGAGAATTTGCTTGATGAAATGATTCAAAGAGGTATTGATCCGGATGTTACTAGCTATTCTATTGTGTTACATGTGTATAGTCGGGCACATAAGCCAGATCTTACTCTTGAAAAGTTGAAAATTATGAAGGGTAAAGGTATTCATCCATCATTGGCGTCATATACATCTGTCGTGAAATGTCTTTGTTCATGTGGACGACTTGTAGAAGCAGAGAAGTTGCTCGATGAAATGGTGCAAAATGGGGTTGTTCCGTCTGCTACAACTTATAACTGTTTCTTTAAAGAATATAGGGGCCGGAAAGATGTTGACAGTGCTTTAAACTTATATAAAAAAATGAAAAATGATTCTGTTTCCTTACCCGACACCCACACATATAATATCCTTGTAGGGATGTTTATGAGATTGAATAAGTTCGATCTTGTTAAAGAGATTTGGGAGGATATGAAAGGTAGTGGGTCAGGACTGGATTTAGATTCATACACATTGTTGGTTCATGAACTGTGTGAAAAGAAAATGTGGAGAGAAGCTTGTGAGTATTTTGTTGAAATGATTGAAAAAGGGATTTTGCCTCAAAAAGTGACTTTTGAGACTCTGTATAAAGGCTTAATACAGTCTGATATGTTAAGGACATGGAGGAGATTGAAGAAAAAGCTTGATGATGAATCGATATCATTTTCTTCAGAGTACGAAAATTATCATATTAAACCTTACAAAAGGTGAAAAAACTTAATAGTGCGAACTTGTAAGGCCTGAGGTGATGGAAGCACCCTTCTAGGGAAACTTCATGTAACACGTAGTGCAGCTCTCTCTTTTTATGGTTGTTCAATATGTGGAATGTGGTTATATGTCCTCATATCCTTTTGTCTCTTTTGCAGATGCAAATGGAAGCAGTCTAAAGAGATATGAAGCAAAATGGTGATTTGGATACATTTGGGTGAATTTAACCCAGTTGGACCCTCTGAGTCAATTTCTAAAGGTTCACTCATTTGAGCCATTAGATGCAATGTATGACCCGAATTGATTTGTCGAATGATAAAGGGGTCAAAAGGATCACCCCTAACCTTAGCCATATTGGCACTTCACACGTGCGAAACACGTCCCAATAGTGGAGGTTAAGGTGATACGAGCATGGACTCCAAGCTCCTGGTATTGGGTATGAAACCTGCAAACTGGTTACCAGTTTATGACTTTGCAAGTTTAGTTTTGCATTTTGGTTTGTATACTTTGTAATCAAACTTGTATTATAGTTAGGATTATACTGTAGTTTTCAATTTGTAATCTTTTTCAATTTTAGCAGAGACATTTTTTTATCTACTATAAAATCATGTGTTATATAATTAAAATTGTATCAACAAAGTTTATGTAGGGGCCCACATGGTATAATTGTATAAATATGATTTGTGTTCCTGAAATTTCACATAAGATAATGGTTGCCGTATGTGAAAGTGTATGCTCTTTATAATGTTTATATTTAATTAATTGAAAGTACAAATAGTTACATAAATTATGATTTTCCAACTATAGTAAATCAAAATAGATGTTAACAAAATTTCACATGATTTTTATTTAATAATTCATGCGCACGTGAATTTTAAGTAAATTTGTCACGAATTTTTTTTTTCTCTTTTATGAAAGAAGACCACAAAACATTATGCTACCAACATTCAGGGCAAAAAAGGGAGTTCTTATTCGATAATGTTTATGAAATTAAGGAATACAAAAATCTACATTTCCAGAATGTCTTGATGTTTTTTGTTTCATGAATCTATCTGTGTTTGTCCGGCTTTGCCTCCAAACAGGAAATGAACAACAACAGATGGAGTGGTCGAAAAGTGTCACCCAAATGGATACTCATTTTCAGCATCTTCAGTTTTGCATTTGGCATGTTCTTCACAAATAGGTCTTGGGTTCGAATTCATTTTACCATGAATCTAAAACTGAATTTGTAATATCTTTGAGCCGATTTGTAACGAGGATGATGATTATTTTGTAGGGTGTTGGCCCCGGTTGATTTAGAAGGAAAGGTGATGCGTAGGCGAGAACAAAAAATCAAGATTGTTTCTGATGATTACATGACATATAAGGTTAGTTTACTTGATCAAAAAGCGCCTACATTATAACATTCTATATTCTTCATCACATCTTGTTTTCATGAATATGTTTTTGCAGTCCTTAATGATGGATTTTGTTTCAGGATAATGATTTACTTGGAGTAATTCGCAAATCAGATGAAGCTATCCGGTGATTAATTTGATATTTTGATACTATAACGTATACATTTTTCATAATATAAGTTTGTTTATCAATCTAATAGATCTAATAGCGAATGTAATTGATATCTGAGGTCTATTAGATCACTTGGAAACTCGATCTCAAAGCTACGAATGGAGCTTCCTATTGTAGAAAGTTTACATGAGAAAGTTAACCATGGCAATTTGAAAGAAAACAAGACAGTTTCTGAAAAGGGCACGATAAGGAAAAAAGCATTTGCAGTTATTGGAATCAACACTGCTTTTAGTAGCAGAAGAAGGCGTGATTCGGTTAGAGAGACATGGATGCCTAGAGGTACTTTTTTAACAATAGTTGTTTCCACATTATGAAAAACGTATATCAGCAGTGATATTGCTCTAAGAAATGCATTAGATGTGGGACTCACGCATACATGTTTTTAACCATAACTTGGATAACTTTTTTGATCTAATTTCTATTCACCTCAAAGTGCATCTCTTGAAAACACTATTTTTGTGGCTGTTAATCAAATTTTATATGCCAAGACTCAAATAATGTGTGAATTTTTTGTACTTGACTAGGTGAAAAGTTAATTCAGCTCGAGAAGGAAAAGGGTATTGTTGTCCGTTTTATAATTGGCCATAGGTGATTTGATCTTTTTATTTCTTTTTAGTTGCAAGTTTATGTTATGAAAATGCTACTTCTGATATGTCATGATGAAGGATGCAACACTTCCACGCGACACATTTACCCCTCATGATCTCCTCCGATCTTTCAATTTTATGTAGTGTGACATCTAAAAGCATTTTAGATCGAGCCATCGACTCTGAGGAATCACAACATAAGGACTTTCTGAGGCTCGTAAGATTCTCTGTTCACCTGATTTTGATATCCCTTTAGCTCAAACTTAAAATTATCTGATGATATTATCACTGCAGAAACATGTTGAAGGGTATCATGAATTAACTGCCAAAACCAGAACATTCTTTGCTACTGCATACGCCAACTGGGATGCACAATTCTACGTCAAAGTGGATGACGATGTTCATGTCAATTTGGGTATATACTATGTGTAAAATGAAAGTTGCACGTTTTATCTGGGATATCTCATATTAACTTTAGTGTTCCTTCTTAAACTCCCTTTAAGCTAATATATCTTATTTGCCTATTATCGTCATTTTGCAGGCATGTTAGCTTCAACTCTTGACAGGCATCTAACAAAGCCCAGAGTCTACATAGGATGTATGAAATCTGGTCCTGTTCTTTCTCAAAAGTAAATCCAAAACTTCACTCCTTTCAAAATTTGCAAAATGATACTATCTTATATAGAATCTAAACTCTAATAAGGTGCTGAACCAAATTTGTTGAATTTTTTAACGAATTTGACTGTGTTCCATAGGAACGTCAAGTACCATGAACCCGAATATTGGAAATTTGGAGAAGAAGGAAACAAATATTTTTGGCATGCAACCGGACAGATTTATGCTATTTCTAAAGATCTTGCTGCATACATTTCCAATAATCAGTAAGATTTTCTAAACTATTTGCTTTCAGATTCGATCAACAGTTTTTAAATCTTGTTTTTCCATGCTAATTGCAAGAAAACCGTAGAGTAGTTTTGCGTCGCTAAAAATCTTTGTTACCGTCTTAAGATATTAATATAAAAAATAGAAAAGTCAGTGACAAACCAATTTGAGTGATGCAGGGCAATACTTCATAAGTATGCAAATGAAGATGTATCACTTGGTGCTTGGTTCATAGGTCTTGACATTGAGCACATCGATGATCGAAACATGTGTTGTGGGACCCCTCCTGGTATGCTTTCTAACTTTTTTTTTTATATCAGAATAGAGTTAACATGTGACTTTTATGTGTCGAAATTAAAATTTGACTTCAAAAGTTTTAATTTTTTGTAGAGTGCGAATGGAAAGCAGAAACAGGCAATGTATGCATTGCATCATTTGATTGGAGCTGCAGTGGTATCTGCAAATCGGTAGAAAGAATGAAGTTAGTTCACAAAAGATGCGGTGAAAATCATGCAACCCTTTGGAATCGACCAACAATGAACATTTTATGAGTTCATAATCCCTAAAGATATGTTCCTCAAACGACAACCATGGAGACGTCCGCAGTCGCTTATAGCATCCGAACGCATGAAATGTTGCAGAAAGTGCCTCAAGAAAAAAGTCAACTTCTATTTTCCAAGATACACAGCTCCTAACAAGTAAAACAATCTCTACCCTCAGAATGCTTAACATTTCTCTGTTTAGTTGTCATTTTTTCCCCTAATTTACATACAATAAACTTGGATCTCTAAAGTCAAAATTGGACTTTATATTTGCAATAGCAATATCAGACATGTAACAATGAAAGCCAGAAATTGCCCTTTTGTAGAAGAGCTTGAAACTTGAATGACTACATTAATTTTATATGTAGCTGTTCAACTATATTTATAAAGTATGAATACAGCATAACAGTTATTATCTTAGTGTCGAAACACTGTTTCGGACACCCATCTGGCATATGTAATTGTTTCCCTTAGGGGCTTAGGGCTTACAAATATGTGTCATCTACGACCCACGAAATATGGGAAGTTATGACAACCCATAAAACAAAGATAAAAAAACACTTAATGTGGGATCTGGATATTTCTTGTGGAGTTACAGAATAGCTAGCAAGTCTCTTGAAAACCTGTTGCAGCCCAAATTCTATGTAAAATGACTCGTACATATCTATTCGATATCAAAATGGTGAGGTTCAGCTACATGTTGCTTCTACAGCAAGTTTCTTCATCATCCCAGGACAAAGTTGTGTCTTGAAATTCTTTTCAGTTAATTCCACTACGCACTCACTCTTATTCAAGCATAGCTGCATGAACAACAGAATATATAAAAACATGCAAGATCCTAACACAATTCATTCGCAAAAGGACTTATGCTTGCAAAACCGACACCCTTTAAGTTCTTGGCCTACACACGGTTATGGTTCCAACTTGATACTAACTGGCATCGGCACTTTTAGCATATAGGGACCAAAAATTCCAAATGGTAAAAGGTAACTGAAACAGGGATGGTTCTAAAACCAAAATACATTACTAACTGAAATGTAGAACTATATAGAACAAGAAAGGGATTACCTTTTCAACAAGAGATCTGGAGTCAGGATCATGGCAATCTCCTATGGCATATGACTGGCAAGTTCCGGTAGGAGTTCCATAACTAACAAACTTGAAAGCGGAAATGTGAGTGTTCATTGGGCATTTTAACTCCAAACTTGCTTTGTTTTTGTGCAAGTCGTTGGTAACAAATGAGGTGTGATCTCCAGAAACATGAGCACAAAGAGCGGATAGTTTCCGTCTTAAGAACCTTATCTGAGTTGGGTCTCCACCTTTCTCTTCAAACATCACCAGAACGTTACCTGATGGCTTGAACCATGATCTTGGAACATGGTACCTAGGATGAACATATTAAAAGCACAAAATCAAAAAAGATTGAGAGACAACATTGAGATTATTTACAAACAACATCCATATGTAAGATTGAGGTGAAATGAACAAATTTAGCCCATGGAGGACACATGAATATGACAATAAACAGTTGTAAAGTTTAAATATGTAAGTCTGCTTCTCGGATGAAAGGTCTGCTCTTTTGCTCAATAATTCCGTAAGATTAGCAGTGTTCTTGATGTATTTAAAGGACAAACGGGAAATTTTTACCATCTTTGTGTTGGTTCTCCGCACCCTGTATTGCATTTATCGGGGTTGAATTTGCCTCTATAGTCACATGCTTTAACACACTTGTCAGTTGGAGCCTTTCTGGGCCAATACCTTCCAATTTGCTCCCCATTTAGCCATGCCAAGCCTTTTCCCATGTGAACCATGTCAAGAGCAACAGGCTCATTTCCTGGTGGAGCATCCACAATAGCCTACATGATTCAATAATTTGTCATCCAATTTTTAAGAAACTATTTTGGAAACAAAAAGGGCCTCAAAAAGCAGTCAGAAGTGGCAAATGAATGGAATTTGATGCATTTTTCCTGCAGTCTCCTTGAGTTGCATACCTTGTACCATGTCAATGGCTGATTCTTAGGTGGCTCGGAAACTGACTTCCATTTTACATTATTTAAAGCATCAGCATCAAACAGGCTAAGATGCTCGCCTTCTAACCCAATCTGCACAACCCAGATAGAAAAAGAAACTTTTTATTTGGGGAAAAAGAGAACATCAACTGCTCAAACTTGACATAGATTATTCATGTTTTTTTATCTCTTAAAAGTTCATAGTCAAATAGAAATTTGCTACTCTTCTTCTAATGTTACCTAATTTTTAAAATATATAATAGAATACCTGTTACATTTGAGGTGCAACCTAACTATTTGACCGTCAAAAGTCAAATGTTAGCATAAAGAAGTGTACCTTGTAGGTCCATGTGGTGTTTGATAGGTCCACGGTTCCATCCTTCAAACCTTTGAACTTCACACTGGTTAATCCAGCTCCAACCCATTCATAAAATGATCCCGCGTTCTATTAAACAGTGCACACGATGACATTTGTATTTCTTTTCAAATCATATCAACAAAACCGACAAAAATAGGTAAAAGAAATGAGCTACTTACTTGAAGGCCGACAGTCATGCTCAAAATAGCAATTTCATTCTTCCCAGCCTTCAAAGAAACGGGACTCGTAAAATTAAAGGGTGAAACAGTACCGTTTCCAGATGCACTGGCTGAGAATGACCAAGCAAAAGAAGAATTACTGGATGGTATAACTAACAATCTAATGAGCAAAAAAGGAAAGTCAAATCATATTCTTGCATAAAATGTTTGACTTTCGAATAATGTATTTTGATGACACAACCTTGAAGTATGCCATTGACAAAGAAATGAAGAGCATGTCCCTTAGACTCAATGAATAGCATAGGCTTGTTTCCGTTCTTCAAAAATTCTTCATCTTCGTCAACAAATAAACTGCAAAAGAGATGTTAAGCACTTGGAAGTTTGACTATGATTGGTTAAAGGCCTTCTAAGTGCCTTCAAAATGGAAAAAAATATATGCTATAAACAATTTTTATATCGGAGATAAACCTAGCTGTATGCCAAAGATAGTCAGTGGTGTCTTTTGTGGTATTAATATGATCCACAAAGCCACTGCGAGTGAAATCAGCTTCTCCCCAAATGCCGGCTTTCTCAACATATATTTCCCAACTGCCTGCTTTCAAGTCTTTATGTGGGGAAGATGTTGAAGGTTGCAATTGCTCTGGTACCATGTCAATAGTAGCAATTTGAGATACGACCTATTTGAAAAAGTCTATAATGTTAGCATTGATTCTTAAGGTTAAACAAACTAATTTTCAGATCCAAAAATTGAGCACCACCGTCATTTCTTATAAGGTATTTTTATACACTTTAACATAGTCATATCACATCTGTAGAACCTTAAAACAATAACTTGCTATATCAGATCCAACATTTCAAACTTTTATGTTCACAAAGCAGGTTTGACACTTAAAAGTCAACCATCCATCGGTCTTACTGAAACTAAAATAGGACAACATGAAAAATTTATAAAGAAGTTACCTTCGCGGTATTGAAGACTACATTTTTGCAGTCGGGAAGAATGCTAACTGACCATGCTGGTAGTGTATACGAAACATTCCGAAATTGTACTGTTTTCTCATTTTTGTCATCTATGTTAGCAATAAAGGCAGCACAACTTCCTGACTCATCTTCATACACATCAGCCTATAGAAGAAACACACTCGGCACATTAAAGATGATAGAACACAAAGAACTTACTCGTGAACATATTCAAGAGTTCAAGATTAAGCAGTACACCATCTTAACGAAAAAGTATTCCCTCCATTCCATAACTGTTCTATTGTTTAAGTCACATCTAAATGACCCATTTAACAATTTCAGAAAGACGGGAATCTTGTGGATTTAAGTCAGCATTCAGTAACATGAAGTATTAATAAAGCATTAGAGTGAATACTGAATACTCACCTCTTGTTGGGAACCAAGATGAACCAAGGTTGGTTTGTTGTTCAACAATGCATGTTCACATAATTTTATAGCTCGATGTAGCTCCTTAAGGTGCCCCCATTTTGGGAACCTCGGTAACCCTACAACGCATCCAAGTAAATATTTAGAGATTAATCAGAAATTACAATAGAAGAAAACTTGTTTCAAGGTGAAAGTCAAAGAATAAAGCTCAAAAAGTCAAAAAATAGAATTGATGTTACTATAGAAAACGGGATGGTTAAAAAATGTAGAAATTGTACATATAATTAATATAAAAGTTTGAATTCAAGGTTGATATTCAAAGTCAAAGAATAGAGTTCTTGTTACTATATTAAAGAACAGTTCAATAAAAAGTCCACTGTACTAACCATATTCGTCAATTGGTGCATCATAATCGTAACTTGTGGTAATAAACGGCCCACCAGAAGTGCGTCCGAAATTCGTCCCACCATGATACTAAACTCAGCATGAAAGACACAGTCAAATTCAAAGATCATATGCATAGTACAGAAGTTGACATTGCATTTTTTAATGAAGAACCCGCAAAGATAGATACCATATAATAATTATGTACACTTCCTCCTTTTTGGAAAAAACGAGCAACGGCATAAGCAACATCTTCAGCGGGGCGATGTGGATCTCTGCCTCCAAATGTCTTAAACCTGTGCCACCATAACAACATTACCAAGGGCTAATGAGCAAAACTATAATTTCATGAAAAGTAATGTGAAATTATAGAGTGTGTACCATCCTGGCCAATTCTCTGTCCAGATTTTGGGCATCGTTGGGTAGCTTGGCTTAAAATCATCACAGTAAAATGAATTGCAAGTATTGATCTGCACAGATTACAAAGTGATGCATTTTAGATGTAAGGTCATGACTAATATCAGGGATTCAGGTCATATGCATAAGCCTCGATTTTCAGGGGTCATTACTATTTACTAGTATCACTTATCAGGTCATTTACCACTGGATCTGGAGCATCCCATTGCTGACACATGATCCATGGAACACCTGTATTTTGAGAAAGAGCCATTTTAGCTGCCCATTGAGTATATGCTTTCCCACCTTCGCCATATGCAGTTTCATAGTATCCATACTCGTTTTCCACCTATGGTAAGCCAAAAGTCATTCAAAAGAAAAGGTTAGTTACAGTATAAGATAACTTGTATGAATGTTGCAGATAAAAATACTTCTAATTGACCTCAACAGTCAAAGGATGCGATATGCCTTTTTTAAGTAAACAAAACAGAGTTACTCAAAACTTTATGCTCTTCCAAAACCATTATTGAAGATGCTCAAGTTTTTTTGATTTTGATCCATACTCGCCTGTGATAAGATGATGGGACCTCCTTGTGATGCAAAAAACTTGTCTTTCTTCATCATATTCACAATGAGAGTTGTGAAGTTCTGCATATAATGCTGCATTTTCCAACAACAAAACACATTACAGCTGCAAAAGATAATAATATTTGGTACTTACAAAAAAAAACACATTTTACTGTTTGGATGAGCACATTGCAGTATTGTGAGTTGAAGAATTAGAATCATAGAATCAGTTGACTAAAGTTTATGGATAGTACGGTAAATTTAATGCATCTTAATAATCAATTTCTCGTGAAACTTGGAAGGTAAGATTGACCAAATTCACACCTTGAAAGGTTCATTGTCGGTTCTGAAGACGGTCCCAGGCACATAATGCAGCCAAACAGGTATACCGCTGCATAGTTAACAGTAACTTGTTAGAAGTTTGTAACAAATATAACCTTTAAAGCATATAAATCACAATCTTGAAATTAGTTAATACAAATGAATTTTTTTTAACTGTACTGACCCAAAATTCCATTCTGCAGCAACAAATGGCCCGATTCGAAGAATCAGAAGCATACCAGCATCCTGAACTATCTTCACAAATTTGGGTAAATCATACCTTCCGCCAAAATAGTACTGAGAAATTCCCATCAAGAAAACAGAAAGACCAATAATCAGTCACCACGCGGATATTTGAGCAAGTGATTTTGAATAAGTCTTAGCTCCATCTGTAACAAAGGAAAGTCTAAAATGCCACTCACATTGCCAGGTGATGGTTCATGCCCATTCCAAAATACATAGGTTTCGATCACATCTACACCTCCTTCTTTTGCAGCTTTTACCAATCCAGGCCACATCTATCACAATAATTTGTATAGTTATATATACAGTATTGAGATTATATCCAAGTTACAAGGGATAGTGTAAATTTTTGCATCCTTATGAAAACAATCCAACAAAAGAACATCAGATTAAAGAAACCATAAGCCGGTAGTTTCCTTTTTCATCCAAACTGTCAAGTAAATTTGTTGACTTCCTACATAGTGCAACATTTGACTGGCCATAAATTTCTATACAAGTGTTTGAGAATTAGTCAAATGTTGTATTATATGACTCATATATCCTCCCTTAATAAAATGGTAGCTTGAAGAACTCGTTAACCTAAATTAATAAGTTTGTAATGATAACTGTGCAAAAATATGTCATTTGTAGTTCAACTGAAATGCAAAAATCATCGACTTCCTCGGTGACAAATTAAATTTACTCACTTTCCATAAACATTATAAAGATATGAATATTTATAAATGTTAACCATCTCCAAGGTGACCTAAAGGTAAAGCCAACCCATAAGTCTCATCAGAGATCCGGATTCGAGCCTCTGTGTGTAAACAACATCTTGATATAGCCAGGGAAGTGTCTGGAAAGGGCCACGGAAATACCGGTTAGGCTGCATAAATCAGAGCCTAAGGCTCAACTCTCCCCAAGTCTACTGAACAGGGATCCCTCTCCTTAACCGGTTTTATAAGATACTAAATGTTGCCAATAAAAACCCTCAATTCTTAAAAATCAACTTTTATAACAACTTTAGGTTAGCATTATGGTTAATATGTTCACTTTCCTAAAATAGCCAACACAATATACATGAAATCATTTGGCCAACTCTCTAACTTCCCACTATTCCCTCACAATATAGTTTCATAATTCTTTTTACCAACACATCAATAACTAAAATTATCAAGATACTAAAGATAGTAACTTTAATGATACTAACATTAAAAAAAAGGTAATGGGGGAACCTTAGTCCCGGTACCACGATTGGATACCCATCGACCCACCTGTACCTCCATCCTAATCCCCACATGACCTGGGCACCCCGAAATTTAGCTCAAATAACCATATATACAGCAACATTACCAAGATTTCGTAAAATAAGTAACTTAAAGAGTCTGCTTTCATAAAGACATCCGACAAAGTAAAATAAGCAAAAATATGATAAAAATAAAAAATGGGAAGTCTGCTTTCATAAATTTCTATACAAGTGTTTGAGAATTAGTCAAATGTTGTATTATATGACTCATATATCCTCCCTTAAT
>JANDBE010000041.1:41391835-41402476 GCA_024320915.1 Erigeron philadelphicus | reverse complement strand
AATGCAAATCAATATCAAAATGTTTTGTTCTTTCATGAAACACAGGATTTGCAGCTATTTGAATAGCAGATTTACTATCACTATAAACTGGTACAGGAAACATGTTATTATCAATGCCTAAATCTTTAAGAAGGTTCAAAAGCCAAACAATCTCACAAGTGACAGTTGCAAGTGCCCTATATTCTGCTTCAGCAGAGGACTTTGCAACTGTTGGTTATTTCTTGCTTTTCCATGAAATGAGAGTGTTTCCCAGAAAAACTGAATATCCAGTTATAGATCTTCTAGTATGAAGACATCTAGCCCAATCAGAATCAACAAAAGCTTTGAGAGAAAGACACTTACTTGGCTGAATATGCAAGCCTTTTCCAGGAGACTGCTTAAGATATCTTAAAATTCTGAGACCATATTGAAAATGCTCAACTAAAGGAGCATGCATAAATTGACTAAGACATTGAACAACATGACTCAGGTCTTGTAAGAGTAAGATATATAAGTTTACCAATAAGTTTCTGATATACAGAAACATTCTCCAAGGGTTTACTTTTGCTACCACAAGGTTTGATAGTCAAATTAATTTCTAGAGGTGTGGCAATAGGCTTACATCCAAGAAGACCAAAATCATTAAGCAATTCAAGACAATATTTCCTTTGAGTTAAGCATAAACCAGTTTCAGATTATATAACTTCAATGCCCAAAAAATATTTGAGTTTACCTAAATCCTTTATCATAAACTTGGAATTCAAAAATTGTTTAACTCTATTAATTTCATCCACATTATCATAAGTTATAATTATATCATCAACATACACTAATAGAACAGTAAAAGTACCATTAACAGTTCTAACAAACAAAGAATAGTCACACTTACTTTGCACAAACCCAAACTCAAGTAAAGCACTAGACACTTTAGCATTCCATTGTCTAGGTGCTTGCTTGAGCCCATATAAAGACTTAACCAATTTACACACCTTCCTATCATCTTTATCAAAATAACCTTGAGGCAATTTCATATACACATCTTCAAACAAATCACCATAAAAGAAGGCATTATTAACATCTAACTGAAAAATAGACCAATTTTTAGACACAGCCATGGTGAGTAAAGCCCTAATGGTAACCATCTTGACTACAGGAGAGAAAGTCTCTTCAAAATCAATCCCAGCCTTTTGACTAAAACCCTTAGCAACTAACCTTGCCTTATATCTCTCAATTTCACCAGAAGCCTTATATTTAATTTTATAGATCCACTTGCAACCAATAGGTTCTCTCCCAGGAGGAAGATCAGTTATAACCCAAGTACCATTTCTATTTAATGCCTCCATTTCTAAATTCATAGCATTGACCCAATTTTGATCTTTAACAGCCTCATTGTAACTAGTAGGTTCAACACTTTTGTTCAAATTAGACACAAAAGCATAAGCATGCATACTTAAGTTGGCATAGTTTAAAACCTTATTCAAAGGATACTTAATTTTACCAGTTAATTCAAAATCCTGAAGTCTTGTTGAAAGAGTTCTATTTCTGTCAGACCTTTTTAAATTGGTATCCACATCAAAATAAGAACCATTATTGCCCTCAGAATTCACATTAATCATACTAACTTCATTGGTAGCATGCTCAACTACATTATTATCAGTACCACTAGTACTGCCAAGCAATTCATCACTGGTAGAAACTACATTTCTGCCAAGTGACTCACTACTGGTAGAAGAAGTATAAGTACCAGATATATGTTGGAGCTCACTGCCAAACAAAGTGTCACCATTTCTGTCTTCCTCTTCATCACAGGGATTTTTATAAAAGGTATTTTCCTTAACTGAAATGGTATCATCATATAGATCAAAAAAATTTAAGTGATTAGCAGACTTAGAATTTTGAACAGATTTTAAAACTTCCTCATTATTCATGGTAAAAGGAAAAATACTTTCATAAAATTTTACATCTCTAGAATACAAATAAGTTTTGGTTTCAAGACAAAACAATTTATAGCCCTTTTTAGAATTGGAATACCCAACAAAAACACACTTATTAGCCCTAGTTTCAAATTTATCTAACACATTCAATTTAGTAGAAAAACATAAACAACCAAAAACTCTTAAATGTTTAAAACTAGGTTTAAAACCAAACACCATTTCATAAGGAGTTTTCCCTTTTAACACAGAGGAAGGAGTTCTATTGATAAGATAAGAAGCAGTCAAGATGCAATCAGACCATAGATACAAAGGAATTCCCCCCTGAAACATAAGAGACCTAGCAACATTTAGAAGGTGTCTATGTTTCCTTTCAGCCACCCCATTTTGTTGAGGTGTATAGGCAATAGTGGTCTGATGAAGAATTCCCTTTGAGGTACACAAACTACTGAAAGATTGATTAACAAACTCAGTCCCATTATCACTCCTTAGAATTTTAACTTTAGCAGAAAACTGAGTTGAAAGCATATTTAGAAAGAAGTTAACATGATAAAAAAAAAACCTCAGTTTTAGACTTCATCATAAAAACCCAAACAGATCTAGTAAAGTCATCCACAATAGTTAAAAAATATTTGAAACCCTCTTTACTTGTTACTTTGTAAGGACCCCAAACATCTAAATGTACTAAATCACCAAGACAAGTAGTCTTGTGGTCACTCAAAGGAAAAGGCTCTCTAACCTGTTTAGCCTTATGGCAGACTTCACAGGGTTGAGTAGAACTAATAGAGGTCAACTGAAGAGTATCATGCAATTGGGACAAAGCCTGATCAGCAGGGTGGCCAAGTCTTAAGTGCCAAATAAAGTTAGAATCAGAAGGAAGACAAGAAGAATTACACACCACTTTAGAACTCACGGAAAGATCATCATACACACACAATCCACCTTGTTGACTACCAGTCCCCAGGAGATTCCTTTGAGGTAAATCCTGAAGATAACATTTATCTTCATCAAAACCAATAAACAACTTATTGTCCCTAGTAAGCTTATGGACAGACATTAGACTAACAGAATACTCAGGCACAACAAGAACATCAAACAATATAATCCCATTGGCTAAGTGTAAATTCCCAATTTTAGTTACAGTAGCAGAAGTTCCATTAGGATGACCTATTTTTAGATTAAGATCAGATATGTCAACAACTTGAGAAAGACCTTTATCAGAATTAGTCATGTGCTGGTTGGCACCAGAATCTAAGATCCAAACAATAATAGCTTTCAACAAATAAGCATTACAAGTAAAGAACCAAGAATTACTAAAAATTGGCATACCTGCCATATTAGCATGCAGCCCAGAGGTAGAAGCAGATGAAGAAGAAGAAGGTTTTGAATCAACCAAGCTTAACAACTTAGCAACTTGATCAGCAGTTAAAGAGGCTAAAACAGACTCACTAGCAGATACAACCTTAGAAGAAGAACCTTTATAATCACTACTCACATGATTATTGGAAAATTTAGAACCATTTTGAAAATTGGAATTACCAGGCCTTTTGTAACCCAATTGAAAACATCTGTCAATTGTATGACCAATTTTATGACAATTAGAACATTGAAGATTAGGATTTGGAGTTCTAAAAGTTCTTGTATTATTATCAAAAGTCCTTCTTGACTCAAAGTTATTATCAACAGTTCTTTTATTATCAAAAGGAGGTTTATATGGAGCAGGTTTAGAAGTAGCATTGTTTATTTGAAAAGTACTCTTAGCAGAGAAAACAGTAGCAGAATTAGGTTTTTCAGTTAACCCAGCCCTGTGAGATTCTTCTTTAGAGAGGATAGCATAGGTAGTTCTAACATTAGGCAAAGGTTCTTTAAGCAAAATATTAGACCTCACTCCCATATAAACATCATCAAGTCCCATCAGAAATTGCATCAACCTAAGCAAATCATTATGACTCTTAACAGAAGTAGCAGCAGCACAAGTACACACAGGAAGAGTAACCATAGAGTCATATTGCTTCCACAGAGTGGTAAGATTATGATAATATTCAGACAAAGAACTACCATTTTGAGTAAGAGTAGCAATCTTATGATGAAGATTAAACATAACAGATCCATCAATTTTGTCATAAGTATCTTTAAGTTCAGCCCAAACATTAGCAGCATTCTTAGAAAAAATTTGACCTAGATAAAGCTCTTGAGACACACAACCAAGAATCCAATTTAACACAACTGCATTGCATCTATCCCATTGACTAGCAAGAACATGATTACCAGTAGGTTTAACACAAGAACCATCAATAAAACCAGTTTTATTTTTAGTCTGCAAAGCAAGTTCCATAGCACAAGACCACACTTTGTAATTATCAGAACCTAGCAACTTGAAACCAATTAAAGGAGTACTAACAGTATCACTTGCATGCAAATACAAAGGATCACCAAAGTCAAGTTTGCTAATTCTAGTAACATCAAAATCATGCTCATGATCAGTATCATTGTTATGCACAGAATGAGGAGGAGTAGGACCAAAGCCAAAACCAGAAGGGGTAGCAGGGGGTTCATTACCATTACCAGAACCATTACCACTACCAACAATCACAGGAGGAACAACACCAGAACCAGACATAATGAAACAAATAGACACACCAAATTAAGAAACCAACAAGACAAGGAACAAAAAACACTTAAACAAGCAAACAACAATAAACAATTAAGCAACTAAACACAGAAAAGCAATAAATCAACTAATAATCTCTTCTTAAACAAAACAAGTTGAAACTATATCTTAATCTCCCAACAGTGTCAGTGACAGGATTCTCAACCTCTCAAAGAAGGCGAGTCAAGTATTAACACTACTAGTTTTGTGAGAAAAAGACAAGAGAAAAAAATTGTGGAATATATATATATATATATATATATATATAATTTGATTTGAGAAGAAACTAATAGAAGATTAACACAAACACTAAGAGATAGAGAGAAGAATACAATACAACGCTATCGGAAGAAGGAAGAAGAACCCTAACGCCCTCCTTGATTCACTCAGTCAAGGAGAAGTCAGGATCTGAAACGAAGAACACCAGAAAACCCTAATTTTAGACTTGATTCACTTAGTCAAGGATAAAATTAGGGAAATCAACCAGCATAGCAGCGGAATATAAAACACACACGAGTTTCCAGAAAAAACCCCAACCGAATCGAAATAAAAACCCTAAAAATAAATCTAGGGTTCCAATAATGGAATACGCCCTAGATTCATCGAATAAACGATCATAAACAACACGACAATCAATAATGAACCAGGGATGGCTCTGATACCATGTAAGAAACTCAAATATAAACCAATCTTCAAATCTCCAAACGAATCAATACCAGAAATTATGGTTATTATTGAATTAATATGAGAGGTTTTATTACAGAATAATACTAATAATCATCAAAGAGATGATTAAACAAATAACAAGAGATTGTATATATATATCAGATTGATATATATACAGAGTTTTGTATATATATGAAATATATAGAGAAAATCGTGTAATGATTGATCAATCACAAGCACAAAACTGAAACCCTAATCCCCTTAATGGGATATATATATAAGTGTAAATATAGATTTTACACTTATAACCTTCAACTTTCATCTTCACATCTTCAGTCCTTGAACCCTTGAACTTGACATCTTTAGCCTTCCTTCTTTCCACACTTGTCTCCAGCAGTCCCTCATATACACAAAGACAAACAAACATGTATTAATAACCTTGATCAAGTTAATAATCACCTTAATTACTCAACATTAAGCATGATATCACTCAAAATCTACTTCCACGGGCTATGATACCAATTGAAACGAATTAAGTTGAGTTTGATTGATCTAAAATGGTGGATTTGTATGGAGTGTGTGTAATGTGTGTTTGTATTTGAAAAGGATCTTGAAATGATTACGGGGAGAGAGAATTATACAAGTGTGTGTTTTATTAATGTAACAGGCTTATTACAAATTGTGTTAGTAAAAGACTGAGAGATAATTATATCTTAAACCTTATTACCACTCATACGCCTTACAATTAGGGATGGCACCCGCGGGTAACGGGTGCGGATATTCTTTTTCCATTACCATGTCCGCGGGTTTTTCTTGATCCGTCAATTCGCGGATATCCACCAATGGGTTAAATATTTAATCCATGTCTATTATCCGCGGTTATACAAGCTTGCGGGTAGATCCGCGGATTATCATTATAAACTTTATAGTATGGCCATTAATAAAAAAAACAACTATACATGAATAAACATCTATCGACTATCCAATCTCTAACAATAAATTTCTATTTCTAAATTTACTAGATTTAAATCACAAATAGGAAACACTATGTATGTATATTAATAGGCTATAAAATTGAAACTAAGCATTAAAATCAAATTTTAATTACAGTATAAACCGAAAGTTTAAACATTTTATATAAATAAATTTAAATTTAACCAAAATGCTTATCACATATATAAATATAAATTTTATACAAAACCAAAAACTAATATGCGGGTTTGACGGGTATCCTATGAATATATTCACGGATCTCTCTAATGGGTATCACGGGTTTGCGGGACAGATATATCCATGACGGATATGATATATCCATTATCCATTTGCGATCCGCTAGCGGGTACAAATTTATATCCATTATGTATCTACGGGTAAAATTTATTGAAATTACCCATCCATGTCTATTAACGTCTTGTATCAACTTGAATTTGGACTTTGATGTTGAGAATCTTAGATGTTAATTGGACTTTAATCTTCAACAATTTAACAGGATTATGTCTTCAACGTCTTGTATCAACCTTGAATTTGGATCTTTAATCTTCAACAATTATACTTTGACGATAAAAAATTGTTCGATGGAGTGCTAGACACGGGTATAAGGATACCTGGGAACGTGAGGACTTCATTAAAAAGAAGTACCCTCATCTTTTCGATCGGTAAGACTCTTAATTTCGAGGACGAAATCCTCCAAGTGGGGGAGAATGTAACAACCGTCATGTAAATATCTTAATTAAAGTTCATTAGTTCGTATCTTCGCCACCAGAGTGGCTTAACAGTTCAATTTATTAAAATTCACGACGTACTTTAAACGTGAATTATGTGCTTATTTGAAGGTCAAATTGATCTTAAATTATAAATTATATGACGGATTATATAATAATTCGATAAAATATGAAGGTTCGGTTCGTAAAGGTTCATGTTCAAGAATGTGCTAGTGCAAAAATGTTCACCAATAGTCCTTGGAAAATGCCTTGTGCATTTATTATGAAAAAGTATAAATAGGATTTTAGTGAGAGAAGGCCTTCACAAACTTCATCTCTTTCATTTCTCCTTTCTCTCACTAAAACACACACATATCACCACCACCACCTCCATTTTCACACACAAAATAAACCCTTTTTATTTTGGGTTGATTTTGATAATAACGACGATCCAAACACGTTTCTACAAACGATTTTCAGGTAATAACAACAAATCTTGAGAAATCAAGCAATTTAAGTTTTGTACATTTATGTTCATGTTCTTGATGATTTGGTCCAATTTTTGTTAAGAAAAGGTGTTAAATCAATGGGTTTGTGTCATGATGTGTTTACCATCATTTTGGTGAACAAAATTGGGTTCTAACATCATTAAATCAAAAATTCAATTTTTGAAATAAGAACAGTTATATACATGTTCTTGAGTTCATGAGTTCATGAACTTTTGATCTAAAAATCTGTTTTAAAGGTCATAAAATGGTGTTATTGAACGTCTATATGTTAGTGCAATGTTCCATCAATGTTTAAAAAAATAAATCAGAATCAACAATAAAAAGTGGAAAAAATGTATCTTCCAATTCGTGTTTGGATGAAATAATGCAACAGAGAGTATTATTTCGGATTGATAATGTGCAAGTTTATGGCAAGGGCAAGAGAATGATTTAAGTTGTGAAGTTAAGGTTGGTTCATGATTCTGGGTAACCGATCTGAAGATTGGTTTGGCTCAAATCGAATCATGAATCAATGTTCTTGTGTTTGAAAAGCAATAAAAGCTAGTTAAATGACCAGAAGCCTCCATAAAAATCTGAAACGATCTATTTAAGATCGTTTTGCCCTCCATAGACTTGAAACGATCTATTTAAGATCGTTCTGCTTTTATTTAACTTACAACGATCCTTTTTCAAAACTAAAACGATCTCCTTGCTACTCATTCCATTAACCTTAAACAGTTTAGGTACTTGGGAGAATTATGAAGGATAATGAACACTCTGTTTTGGGATCAAAAGCTGTTAAAACACTTTAGCCTTTTCAACTCTTAAAACAATCCTAATTCGGGCTCCTGCAATAATAGTTCAAGCAATCAGAGTATTATTGATCAAAATGATCTCCCTGGGCTAGGGAAGTAAAACGATCAAAATCAGGAACCTTGGTCGACTTAGCTCAGGATCACAATGATACATTTAAAACAAATTATGTTTTTGAACTACATAGGCAAAGTACTGGCCGATTGATCAAGCTAGGAGAAAGCAGGGAACGATCTTGAAAGCAAGACGATCTAAAAGGGAGTGATACTTAAAACGATCTTAATTGGACTCGAGTGTTAAAACGATCTTAACTGGACTCGAGTGTTAAAACGATCTTCTTGCTGTTGAGGACTAAAACGATCTCTTTCCCTTTCTAAAGACAAAACGATCTATTTTCCAAAAGTAAGCTAAAACGATCTCTTTCCTAAATTATAAAATGGTCTCTTCTAGTACTAATCCTTGGCTACAAGGTTATGCATTAACATCTTCTGATCGGTTTGAAGAGGCTAAGTATTGGACGAACAAAGCAACAGTTTTTAAAACAATCCCTTCTGTGTGAAAGTAAGACGATCCAAAATCAGGAAGTCAATTTAAAACGATCTAAAGGGTCTTTTCCCTGGAGCGATCTAATTCAGCAAAAAGCATAAAACAACTCAACTAATTTATGCTAAAATGGTCCAAACGACTGACCAAGGAGAACGATCCAAGTTAACTGGGCAATCAAGAATAAACGTGCATTCTTGATGAGTTGTAGCACGAATCGATTTTCTAACATCAAGAATGGTTTCAAAGAAACTAGGACAATTTATACCTTAAGAGCAAGTTCATGTTCATTGTTCAAAGTACATTATAAGAAGAGTTCTAATCAAATTACCAACAATTGAGTAAAGAAAAACATAAATAAGTAATTGAGGCTAAAAATTATCATTTACGATATGATAAAGACATTATCATATTATTTATATTGTGGGTGTTCAAAGACATACAAAACAAGTCCAGCTCAGTAAAGTTCATTTTGGTGTCAAAACATTTTAAGTTCATCATCGACCAAATCATCGGATCATCAAGAACATTTTGTGACTAATTAATCACTAAGACTAGTATGTGCTAAATTACGTGTACTTAGGCTTCAGACAAGACGTGCTCGGACTACGATAGATATAGCATATCTATCTCTGTGCTCATCCTTTCTGTTCAATAACAGTACTACTGTACCAGATCACTGTGAGTTCACTTATCCCCTTTTTGTACATTTTGTTCAAAGTTCTTTATCGGGGACTGAAAAGCATGAAAACTATTTTAGTAGTTAAAATATATATATATAAATATATATATGTTCTTGAACTGTTCTATGTACTATTATTTGATCATATGAAAAGTATTTTCGTGTTTAACTGTATATATATAAGTATATATACACATATATTCTAAGACTGTTCTGTGTACTATTTTATAAACGTACAGACTAATGTAAATTGATTCTGAAATATATCCTGATTAATACTCTCATCTCCTGTGGTGTGTTTGGGGTCTTGAATGGGCAGGATCTCGAATACATCTATAACTTTATACTAATCCTCTTGAGTGTATTTAGGTCTTGAATGAGCAGAATCTGAATACATTCTCATTGTCATATACACTCTCTTAGGTGTATTTAGATCTTGAATGGGCAGGATCTGAATACATTTCTACCATCATACTTATTCTCTAAATCTGTATTTTAGATCTTGAATGGGCAAGATCTTGAATACATTTGTATCACTTATATGATTTTTGTGTGCACTTATTGTTCTATGAATGAGTTCTATTAAAACTGTTATCAATTCATGTTCCACAGTTCAGGAAATGAATTCTATTATTATTACTGTTATCAATTCATGTTCCACAGTTCAGGAAATGAATGCTATTTATTACTGTCATCAAATCATGTCCCACAGTTCAGGGAATGAACCGTAGGTAATTATGGACAGCGCTGTTAGGGTAGGTCCCCCTCATTCTCTGCAATTCTGGAGGATGCATATTACCTGTATTATATTGATTTAGTTCATACTTGTAGCTTACTTGATATTGTGAGCTTACTGCTCCATTATCGTTCATCCTTGACAAATCGGGTTAACAATAGTTATATATGTAATGCCAAGTACAATATATAGTCCAAAACTATTTGTAATATTAAAAAGTTCTTTTGATAGACGTACAAATCTTACGACTTGTTCTTAATATACATAGTATTATTATGTATAAATTATAAGTGTTGGGTCTTTTAGGGTATTTATCAAAGTGATATTATCCTTATAACATCAAAAACGCAGCGGAAAAATGAACCATTTCATTATATTATATGTAGTTAAAACCAAATTTTAACTTATAAAAGTAAACCCCAAACAATAAGGATCCATGTATATGAATGATAT